>JBBPDC010035256.1:0-12076 GCA_037974485.1 Hemigrammopetersius urotaenia | reverse complement strand
CCCTAAATATGCCCCCAGATGTGCTCCCAGATCACTTTCATTTCATTTTAAACAGTTTAATACATCACCCTTAAAGAAAAGGTGAATATAAACCCGAGGTTTAAATACGGAAAAGTCACGAACGAGAGAGAGACAGAGAGAGAGAGACAGAGCGAGATGCACGGGAACATACTGCCACGAAAAAAGCAAAAAAAAGCGGAGAATATTTGAATATTTCTGCATAAAACAATCATTCTCAAAAACTAAAAACGTGTGTGACTGGATCCGCGAGTCCCGATCCGCGTAAAACTGGGGGTTTACTGTAATTGAACAAAATTTGGTAAAGTGGTCAAAATCATGCCAGAGCGTCTGATATTGTACTGATATTGTAAAGCGTGTCATAGTTGAGGTTGGTTTGGTCAGAGTTGGTGAGCAGGAGCTCTGGATGCTCAGCAGTGGTGCAGTCCTGTGATTCAGCATCTCATGTGATCTTTATAATCTCCCCCACTGGCACATCACATCACCGGGGCAGAGCCCTATGAATGTTTGAACAGCGGTTGGGCTCTGGTGTAATGGTGTAATGACACTCCCCTCCCCACACTGCTATTACCTTCTATCGTAATGCCCTATAGCCAAGGTATAGCTTACACTCTGACAAAAGCAATTTAGACACGAGAGAGAGGTCATTCAAATTAAACTGTACAAACAGGGAGTAGTTTGGACTGCGTATGCGTGTTAAACGTCTCCAGAAACGGGTCTGGAGGCAGCAGGACAGAGAACAAAGCCGCTGTTGCTCAGTCGATCGGGGCTATTTTTAGTGGGAGACATAATGAGCGAGAGGATTGAAGCGTTTCTGCCCCTGTCCTGCTCTTGTATTCGCTGTTTTGCCGTCTCTCCTTTTTATTATCATACCAAACACCAGCATGTACCCGTCCAAGTTTCCACTGCATCAGTCTGGAATGGACAAACACAGCCATTTCTTGTGTTGATCCTTCCAGCCCAAGCCAAGTCGTCTCCAAATAAAGACGTTTCAATGGCAATTTTTTAAATGTAGTATTTTGATGAGGCTGATTTGCCAAGTTCAGGAAGTGTGAGGAGGTTCCGCTCTGTGAAACTGACAGGATTTTCAAATCTCATCCTCCACAAATCAGCACAATTGGCCTGAGCCTCACTCACGCGGCGGAGAGGAAGAACACACCGACAGGCTCCGAATAAACAAAGACAATGCATGATAAGATGTGTGAGTCAGATTTAAATGTCAGGTTACACGGCTGAGCATCACGTCCGTCTTACAAGCAGCAGCCGAAATGCTGGATCGCAGTGAGTCGGCGAAATTGCTTCAGTTGAATTTATTTGTAAGTTGTGTAACAGTACTTACAGGTTTCAAGGTCCACCAATAAAGTGGGACACTAAGACAATGGGTCATTATTCCATATCCTGAATGCTACAATGTGTTTGCCAAAGCACCTCATAGGATCACTTTAATCGAACTTTCTGGAAGGTAAGTTACCCAATGGTAGGAGGCAGCCAAACCCTCATGGAGCTCCAACAGCCAAGTCTAGCACCTGGACTTTTGGGGCGGGTGTGTTGGCAGGGCTTAGGTCTACTTTTTGGCCGTCGAACTGTTCATAAGATGAATTTTCACCAAGACTAGCCAAACATTCCACACATAAAAACACAAAGTCTATTATTACTTCCACTCTCTGTCCACTTTATTAGAAACATCTACCTTGTATTTCCACTTACTAGCTGATCTTTCTGACCACAGGACCGCTGCTGTCCTGGTATTGTTTGAGCAGATGTCCGTCTTTACATTTACGGCATTTATCAGACGCTTTTATCCAAAGCGACTTCCATTCCTTACCTACAGGGGGCAGTCTCTCCCTGGAGCAACTCGGGGTTAAGGATCTTGCTCAGGGACCCAGTGGTGGTGCTGAAGGTAGGATTCGAACCCCATGACCTCTTGGTCCGGAGGCAAGTATCCTCCCCACTGAGCCCCTCCACCACCTCAGTTGTATTCCCTACTAGTCTGAGAGTGGTCCTCCGAAGAATATCCAGGGTAGCCACCACATACTAAATATCCGCAGATGGACTGCAGTCTCTAAGTGTATACCAGCAAGAGAAAGGTTACTGGAGAACGTATAAAGCATAGTAATGTTTGTTACCGCTTCTTATATATTTAAAGATAATCGAGCAGATTATCAGTTTCACGCTGCCCACAGAGGCGTAGTATCTATTCTGCATGGTCAGTGCTGTGACATCCTCATTTCCCCTGCTGAGGAATTATAAATGTTAGTGTAAGTACTTATAGAGTTAACCTTTCTGATGGTCCTTCTAGTGATTAGTGTGTGATATGTTAAGCTCCGAATGCAAGGGCACAAACAGGCGTCTACATATTCTCAAGGACTTGCGCGCGCACATACAAGGACACTCACACGTGTACACACACTCAGGGACATGTAGACGTGCACGCCTGCACGTATATACACCAATCAGCTGTAATATTAAACCCAAACGAGTGAAATGAGTCATTAGTGGGATTGCAGAAGTTATTCAATGTTTTTATTCCAGTCATTTCTGGTGCCGCTTCTCCGAGCCCATTTGGAATTTTGGCATGGTTCCAGTGCTAAAACGTTGTATTGTGCGTGCATATAGCTTATTGATCAAAGGTGCCAATAGCAGTCTTGTGATATGAACTCATGTCTTTCTGATCGCAGGGTGAAGGCCCTGAAAACTAGGCCACCATATAAGTAACAGTCACACTTCACTGTTTCAGGTTTTTTCCCACAATGGCACCTGTCTAGTGGAAGAGGGTGGGATACGTTAGGTAGCGAGTGACCAGTCAGTTGATATGTTAAAAGCACCAAAAATCAGAGTGACGAGGTCCAAACGTTCACTGGCTCACAGCATCTCTGAAGTGGAAGGTTCAGTAGACTGTTCCTAAAATGCAGGTATTAGTATCTACCCAAAGAAGTTGAAGGAAGGACAACTGAAAACCTGGTGGTCCCACAGAAAAGCTACTGTAGCACAAACTCATGGGGCATCACAGCTGTGGAGGTGCAATGAGCATCAGAACTGAAATTGATGGCGCCAGGATGCACTATGGGAAGGCGAGGTGGTGGAGGCAGCATGATGGTCTGGGCAAAGATCTGCTGGAAAACCTCGAGTCCTGCATTCATGTAGATGTTACTTTGACACAAACCATCTGCCTAAACACTTTTGCAGACCAAGTTCACCCTTTCATGTCATCAGTGTTCCCTAATATCAGAGGCCTCTTTCAGCAGGCTGATGCGCCATGCTACACTACAAACACTGCTCAGGAACAGTTTGAGGAACATTATAAAGAGTTTATAGGATAAAAAACAATGAATAAAAATACACAACACCTAGAACGGCTGACCGCGTCAAATGACGCAATTTCATCAGAATCAGAATCGCATCTATTGGCCTGTTGGAGCAGCAGCAGCTCTGTAAGAGACATATGGGTGTGGTGTAGGAACACGGACACACGGATCTTACCATATTGTTTTATACTGTTGTGCTTGAGAGACACCTTCAGAATCAAATTCCTTGTATGTATCTCTCACACACTCGGCCAGTGAACGCGATTCTGATTCTGATTCGCCGGCTGGCGCTGTACGATGGTGCTCTGGGGCCGAACTCCGCTGGACCCTTGCTGTATCTGCTGGCTGTAGCGTGGATGTGTGCCAGCAGGCTGCAGGACTAAATGCCCGAACAAACTGCAGCAGCGTCGCATCAGGAAGAGTGTTGTGTGAAACTGTAAGCTCCTGGATATTCACTCTGCTCCTGAATGCAGCAGCCTCTGTAGCTACTGCCGGTTCCCATCATGGACCGTATTATGACCCTAAACCAGCACATTCAACTCTGCACCAGATACTGTGCCCAACTCTCCCTTCACCCCTGTCTGATTCCATTCAGTTTCATTTTACTCAGTTCAGCTCCGTCGACACGAGGGGTGCGCTGTAGGTACAGCACAACCTGCTACATTATTTTTACATTATTATTATGATACTCATGAATCATAAAATAGGCTAAATGTCCTGAAACCTGGGGACATGTCTACCACATGAGGATCTGAAGATAGCGACAGTCACTGTTTCGTCCCTCACATGATGTCCTCACTCTGGAACAGCAGGAGAGCTTAATTTAACTGCACAGACCTGTGATGTGCGAGTCTGAGTCTATGAAGCATGCATGCACCAGAATGAAGAGGGGGCTAGTTCAGTCACCTCACCAAGAACCAAATGCAGAAAACCTCAAGAACAGTGTTCTGATCGCCAAGCTTGCAGTGTAGGCACGTTTGAGGGCCATTCTAAATTAAACATGATCTTTACTCTCCACGCAGTTTCCTCACAATGCAAGTCTGAATTCATACATCACACACAGTTACCCAGGAGGGTGGTCTACAAGCAGCTGCATGTGGTTTTTTTTGCTATTTTATTTATTTTGTGTCATGTTTATTTATTAATTTTTTGATTTCTTTACTTTTCAGTCCTATCATTTTTTTTAACGTTTTTTCTGTCTCAATCTCCTCATAGTGTTAAATCACTACAAAATATAAAAAAGTATTTTATTGTGCATTTATAGTGACAGTGCTGTAAAAAAAGGTAAGCGGCCATAAAAAGTTAGATAATGGTGATGATGAAATAGCTTTTAAAGCGGCACATAGTGATTTCACGCCGGACCTAATGTAGACCGGAGAAGTGTTTTAAGCGTCTCTGGAGTTTCATAATAGTATGATGTGAAAATAACAACAGTGTATATTATACTACCAGGACTAGAGCCATGTCCTACAACTAAAAGACTCAAATGAATATGAATAAAATGTGAAACACCGGCCTGTTTTGAATCCCCTTAAAGCTGATGCAGCACTGCAGTGGTCCCCCCCACCCCCACCGTCTTATAAAAGTCAAGGCAGAAAACCGGCCTTATGCAGCATTTTGCAAAACCTTCCATTCGACAGCATTCATAAATTTGTCCTCGCTGCACCGGGCAGCGTTCCGCTCTGCTTCAGATGGACTGTGCTGTTTGTGAGAGTGTCAGCAGCCTTTTAAATGAGCTCTAATATCAGGGCTGTAGCCTCTGGGGCTGCACAGAGAAGGTTCACCAGTTTTTATACACTGGCTTGTCCGGACAGTTTCTTTAGTTTCAGAGTAGGTGGGGGCAGACACTCATAAGTAAAACCAGAAAAGCCACTTCATCACGTCCACCTACCTCATATCTACACCCAGTGTCCATTTGATCAGCTCCAGTGACTAGATGGGTGCACTCTGCAGTTCATGACTGTGATCCATTTCTTTCTCTGCATTTGTTAGTCGCCTGGATCAGTGAAAGAGTAGCGGTGAGGTTTTTTTGGGTGGTAGTAACTACTTTCAGGTAAAAGTAGTTATGAAAGGAGATGTGCAGACATGTACACGTGGATTTGTGTTGGTACCTAACCAGCTCTATCCTGCAGGTAGTCATGTGGGGCATGTTGTGGGACATTTTTTGACTTAAATCAAAGTTTAAGTGGATATTTTATGGTCAGAAATACCCGTTTCTCCTTGTCGCCTTGCGTGATAATATCACATGATATCATCCTCGCCGTGAACACACCCCAGGTAGAGTCAGGCTTATCAGGACAGCCCTGTGTGCAGAAGTCCAGGCCCTCTCAGCAGAGAAATGTGAAATGAGCTGTGTGGTGTGACTGAGGGGCGAGTCAAGAGTTTCAGGTTGCTTAGCAACTGTCATTGTTACAGTGTTTTCACCTGAACGCGCAGCACATCGCTTCACTGTGTGCAGACAGAACTTCAGCTGTTGCGTAAATTGCTCTCTGGAAAAGGCCTTAGGTACGACTGGCTTAGCAGCTAAGGCTTGTTGTTGCAACCAGATCCAACAAACGGAAGTAAACTGAGCTCTGAACATGTGCCTGGAATAAGTTTGTTTGGTAGTGTTTAGATGATAGGTGTTTCCAGCCACCTCTGGCTGTGGGCTTTATATTGGGGAGGCATTAGTGATATTGAGTGAATAGCTTTTAGGTGGCTAATTGGCCGAACTTGTTTGTTTTTTTGTTTTTTTTGTTATTTTTAGGCAGTAAAAATCAGACATTTCCCTCCACAGCTGATTGTGGTAAAGGCGTGTGCTGTGTTAATTTTCTGCAACCTTAAATTAACAAACGGAAACAGTTGTGTAAGTGAACCCATGCTGGTGAATACGCAGCAATGTCTCAGCTGGGTGCCAATCAGAAGTTACTTTGTTCAGTCTGTTCCCTCAAGGTCTCTTTGTTATGCGTGATAGTAATTACTCACTGTTTTTATCTTGATCTTTTATTTAATTTTATATTTTGATTCCAATTTTCATTTTGATCATCTTGAGTTTTTGAGTGATTTCTCGTCACGCTCACCATTGTTTTATTCTTTCGTTCTCTGCTCCTGGACCAGGACTGAAGCGATACCTTGAGGAGCTGGAGTAACTCGACCGCTAAACGGCTTCATGTAGGCAAACACAGCTCATGGCTGCCCAGTGCTTCACTCGGTTATTATGTTATTATTATGACAGATATATATACACACATATACACATGCTTCCCAACACACACACCTGCTCCCCATTGTAGTGACACGTAAAATACCCTGGAAGCAGAATATCTGAAGGTGTAAATAGCAATTAGAGCCTAAAATGCAATTCAGGTTTACTTGTCAGCAGGTGTAGGGCAGTGCTTCAACATGAATGTGCATTAACCATTTACATTTACGGCATTTATCAGACGCTTTTATCCAAAGCGACTTCCATTCCCTACCTACAGGGGGCAGTCTCTCCCTGGAGCAACTCGGGGTTAAGGGTCTTGCTCAGGGACTCAGTGGTGGTGCTGAAGGTAGGATTAGAACCCATGACCTCTTGGTCCGGAGGCAAGTCTCCTACCCACTGAGCCCCTCCACCCGTGACCAGTCTTACAGCACTAGGCTGGTACTGAAAATAATAATAAAGTTTTTCTTTTAAAGTAAATCACTGAACTTTTTGAGGACAGATGGACAATGTTCACTGAAGACAGAGAACACTTTGAACAAGACTGTCGCAGCCATGCGGTTGAAAATGAGTTCTTTTAGAAGATTGTGTTCCGTTTTCAATCCCAGATCCATGCTCAAGAACCTGCTTCAGGAAAATGGTGGAGAAAAAGTAGGAAGAAATCAAGGGCGAGTTGAAGAACCCTCCTACAGAGACTGACAGCTTTACAGAAGTCCATACAGAGCTCAGCTTTTGGGACTGCACCAGTACGGTCATTCTAGGTTCACCTGGTAGAAGATGGTAAGGACTGTCTCCAAACACAGTCCTTATTACCTCACTGCTCTAAATACGTTTTTCTAAAATATTTATGTTCTGAAGCACAGCACAAAGCAAGGCGAGGCACTCCATCGACTCCAGCAAAGCACAAGAAATCCCAGTAAAATAGCCAAGGGATCACCTTCAGCCCCCAGCCCCCGTGAGGAGGAGGATGGGGAACAGCAGATAAACCAGGTCTTGATAGTCCAATACTGGCAATGCTGGTAAAGAGCGGGCTGTGTGTTCCAGCAACATCCACGCCGTCAGAGCGTCTGTTTTCTGCAGCAGGAAACACGGCATCAAGACGCAGGGCAGGCCTCAGCTCTGAGTGTGCTGATGTGATTCTGCACTGCGGCCACCATATGCTCTTTTACAGGCTTACACACACACACACACACACCCATACAAACACATGCATACACCAGAATACAGAGGGACACTTTTCATGAAGAACTTTCATCACATGTTGGACCAAAAGCAAAATAAAAGTGTAGGATGAAATGATGGACTCTCCTTCCGGTGCTTTCCCTGCTGCAAACCGCATCTTCTTATTCTTATTAAACCCCGGGAAGTTGTTGGTTAGAGTTGGTAACTGTGAATGAAAATATGTGTGAAATAAAGGCAGTTTCCTTTCTAAGAGGAGAGACTCTGTAACAGTGCAGGTCTGACTCCTATTAACTGGTTGTTGGTGAAACAGAGTCAGACTCTAGACTGTCCTTTAACTGTAAATGAACTCGTTACTGTTTCAGCTCTTAATCGCTCCTTTAATATCTAACACTGCTCTGGAGATCCGCATTAATATTAGGTGGACCCTGCACCATCGGAGGGATTTCAAGCAAAATATAAATAAATGAGATCCAGACTTTTGCACAGCGCTGTCTGTGTTTTGTCCTTCGTTCTGACTGCTGTTGGAAAAGAGTCGATCATGTAGTTTTTACTTGGAAGAAGACAGAAAATCGTACACACTGCTTACAAGCTGGAGGTTTAAATGAAAATCTCAGACACACACACACACACACACACACACACACAATCACACAAACCTGTGCAGCCTATGGGCCCGTAGCGCACTCTAAGCAGAATTAAACCGTGGATCCCTCGGCGCAAAGCCATAGAGCATTTTATTGATTGAGCACGCAGCTCAGGCAAGTGTTTGGCATCAGAAAGAATTTCATTATGACATGCACGTACACACACACACACACACACACACACAGAAAACATCAGAGGAGGCAGGAAAGAGCGAAACCAGTTCAGGATTTCTTCATCTTCAGGCCATTCAATGTGTTAATCTAACCTGAGTCCTACAGTCCAGCCCCCCGCGGCGTACGCACTTTAATACACCTCAGCAGCTCAGCAGCCTCCTTTCACAACCTTTCATTTCCAGGAACCAGGATTAGTTTGTAAATCTGCTCAAAAATGCTAAATGATTTCAGCAACAAAGGGCCTCATTGTCACCTAGTTCGTTTGTGTAGTACGCTCCTGAAAGGGAGGACACCTGCATTTCTGCCCAGTTCACAGTTTGCTGCTTTTGTTTTTTATGATTGCGTATACTCCAGAATGTCATGAAGGGTGATCAGATGAATTGCAATTAATTGCAAAGTCTCTCTTTGCCATGAAAATGATGTCATCTGACAGAGCACCCACTTGCACTACGTTTCAGCCCTGCCACAGAAGGAGCTGCTGACATCATTTCAGCGACGCTCTCGTTAACACAGGAGAGAGGGATGACGAGGACGAGGCCGGAGATCACTCCGTCGTGCCGATTAGAGTTAGAGTAGCAGACTGGCTGCTTCGAATGGAAGGTGATGTTTGAGTTCGTTCTTCTTCTGTTAATCAGAATGACCTGCTTGGATAAAGTGCAGTCACCACTGTTCTGCATAGAAGGAGCTTCACAGGTGAGGATATTGCTGCTAGTAAGACTGCGCCTAAATAAACCATTTTTGTATTTTTATGATGTACGGCACTTTGGTCAGCCATGTGGTTGTTTTTTATAAGGGCTTTATAAATAAATTGGAATTTATCGGATCGTCAACAACTTCAAGGAGAGAGTTGTGAGCCCAAAAACAGTCCAGCAAGCGGCAGGACTCTCCTAAAGGGGCTTCGGCTGCGGGATCGGCGCACCAGTGCAGAGCTTGGGCAGGAATGGCAGCAGGCAGGTGTGAGTGAGCTAAAGTCTTCTGGAGGATGGCCTGGTGTCAGGAAAGGCAGCAAAGAAGCCGCTTCACTACAAGAAAACAATCAAGGACAGACTGATATTCCGCAACATGCACAGGGACTGGACTGTTTAGAGCTGGTTAAAGTCATTTCCTCTGATGAAGCCCCTTTCCGATTGTTTGGGGTATTCAGGAAAATGATTTTCCGGAGAAGAGGAGGTGAGCGCCACCATCAGCGCTGTGTCATGCCAACAGTAAAGCATCCAGAGATTGGTGTGTGGGGTTGCTTCTAAACCAAAGGCTCATTCGCAATTTTGCCTAAGAACTCAATCATGAATAAAGAATGGTACCAAAACATCCTCCGAGAGCAACCATGCAGCACCAGTTCGGTGAAGAGCAGTGGCTTTTCCAGCACGGCGGCCATAAGGCACAGTGGCTCTGGGAGCAAACATTGAAATGTTGGCCAAGAAACTCCCCAGACCATCGAGACATTGCAGTCTTCAGGAGGTGGGTGGACAAACAAAACCAACACATTCTGACAAACTCCAAGCATTGATTATGCACAAATGGGTTGCCATCAGTCAGGATTTGGCCCAGAAGTTGATTGACAGCATCCCAGAGGTCTCGAAAAAGAAGGGCCAGCACTGCAAAGATTGACTCTTTGCATAAACCTGATGTAATTGTCAATAAGAGCCTTTGAAACTTACGAAATGTGTGTAATTGTGCTTCAGTACAGCGTAGAAACATCTGACAAAATGTCTAAAAACACTAAGGCAGCAAACCGGAAAACCGTTCTCAGTACTTCTGACCACGCCTGTACACCAGCAGGACCTCACACTCGTCCGCATGGCTATAGTTCTATGTGTCGTTTAGATGAAGGCAGATCAAATATTTGCTTCTACAAATTGCAAGTATATTTTTCCATTAATCACCAAAATTGGAGAAAATGAAAAAAAAATGGATGTATGGTTTTGTCCTGACTGTGGTTGAGCTGTAGAGTTCTGCGCTCTGAATGAAGAATCGGAAAAGGTGCTTGTTCGATACGCGGCTGAGAGCAGAATTTAAAGGGTTATCTTACCTTAGGTTCTGATGTGGTTGCGGTCAAACCGAGGTGCGTTTTTCCACGACTATGCTTCCTGGTGAATGTCTTCGCTTATCGAAACGGTTTTTACATTTTTTTCCGCAGGTGCCTATTACTTTTGCACAGTACTGTGTGTGTGTGTGTGTGTGTGTGTGTGTGTGTTTATTTTATGATTTAAAGGTTGTATCATATATCAACCCACCAATAAGTAAATACATAAATGCATATAATACATAATAAATAAATACGTAAATAATGAAGGAAGCCTTGAGCTTCAGCCGTAGCTGCTTCTGGGGTTTCTGCTCTGGTTTTGTTGAGAGTCCTGTATTTTACTGTAGCCATATGTTCTCAGAGACACTTGCAACACACACCCCACGGGCGCGGGAATCCGGGGGTCCTTCAGACGGCGCCTTTCAGGCTTAAAGAAGAAGCTTAATTAAGACATTTCTCTGGACCGAAACCATAAAAACATGTTTTACACTAATGGTCTTTCTGCTGCCGTCTTAATGGCCAAGTCGTATTTTCTTGGGGCAGTGTGTTCTGAGTTTGTCGGTTTTAGCATCAGCGTCTTCTGATTCCTTTCTGACCAAGATGAAAGCTACAGGGAATCTAAAAGAACCTGTTCGGAACAATCTGACACTGAAAGCCCTTCGTGTTCTTTTGTAATGTTCTTAGAGCCGCTGCCTCCTGATTATAGAAACGATAAAGTTTAAGGTCAATCACACAAATAATATCTAACTTAAGAAGAGTTTAAGAAGGCGTGGCCTGAACGCCCCCTTTACCTGCCGACACAACAACACAGAGCTACAGCCATGAGCTAGAGCTGTGCTCTCCTGCTGTGTTTTCGCATCTTAATATCCGTTTGGAGATTGGACTCGTAGAAGATGGCTGTTAAAAGCGGCCTGTCTTTGTGTTCCTGCTGCCACACGTGGCTTTGATTCACTGTGTTTGGAATTGTGTCTTCGAGCCGAACATCATCACCGCTTCATCTTTTCATCAGCATCGCCCGTTAAAACACAGCAGCCACACAAAGCCCCTCTCCAGCTCCTGAATATTTGAACAAGGTTATGAATGATGACAGCGGCAGCTTGAATGTTCAATTCGGAGGAAAGCCTTGAAGAACTTGGGCAGACATGAGCGTAATGGGGACGGGCGCTGCTCCAGTTACCAAGTCCCCAGTAAGGAAAGCCATTAATCAGTTTCTCTGGTACACAGTTAGGGTGTACAGCAGCTACCCGAGTGTAATAAGACCCATGTGTGTGAGGTTTATTACAGATATTCATTTTTATAGCTTTCCATAATAAAGGAAGGACCATGATGAAGCTGTATATGTTAATCATAAAGTGCAGTCACCACCTCCTTTGTACTGTACGGTGCAAAAGCCTTGAGCCACCCTGCATTTCTTCATCATGTTCATTTGCTTCCAAAGATCCAGACTATTCTAATGTGTTCTTGAGGAGCAGTTCTCCAGGCTTCCTGAAGGACCTGCAGAGCCTCTCATTTCCAGTCCAGTCCCTGAACCTGAGCAGTTTCAGAGGAA
>JBBPDC010035226.1:0-12078 GCA_037974485.1 Hemigrammopetersius urotaenia | reverse complement strand
GAGTTGGAGGGAATGTGTGAAACTCCAGAGAAAAGTATGGTCTGTATTCTCCTTTCTGTTTAGTGGATAGAAGAACTATCCCTCCCACGATTGTGTAGCGGTGTGTGTACACCTTTGAAAACGTATTACCGGGCTGAAAGTCAGTAACCACACTTTGTGCGTGAGCTCTCTCGTGTTGCGTGCGCGGGAGCTGTGTATTGCGGAACAGATCACATTTCGCGCGTGAGATCGCAAATAACGGCAGTGCAGGCGAATAACCAATATTATAAACAGTTACAAAAGGCTGGTCAGGTAAAATATGCTAGTAATGTTTATTTAACAATAATAAATCATCAGAACGTCAGAGCTTATTGGTCCTCCGGTCTTTTATAATTAGGCACCGGGGCCGATTAAGTACCGGGTCTCGGTACCCATCCCTAGTTACGAACGAGACGGTTCTAAAATTAGACAAACAGAATATTACTGAACTGACCACAGACAATAAAACATTTTTGTATTTTTTGTCACAGAGTCTTATTGTGTTTTCATCAGAAAACCACGTCTTCCTGTATTATTTTACATGCCGCTTTGGCCATACGCTGCCGTATCGTATGAACTGGGAACAGTGAATGCGGTGTCTTCCAGTCTATCTATGCGTTTACGAGCCAAAACAGCCGAATCTTCTTGGAGATCTGATCCAAATGATCCGACTCATTAAAAAGAGCAGAAATTCTCAAATCTCAAATCATGTGACAGTGTAGTATGAACGGTACACTCGGGTTGAGTATATGCACATCATGAGATGTCACTTTTCTTGTATTTTTATTTTAATTTCTCTTGGTTGTGAGACACGATTGCTATTGGCGACTGAAATGAAAAGAAATAGTAGCAAAATAAAAAACTTAGTCACACTGGCGACCATTTTTGTCACCATCTGGAACCCTGAACTAGTTTCTTTGTGCTGATGCGGACACAACTAGCCATAAGCCAGTGTCTGATTTTATGCTCTAATATATGTTTTTCAGGTCCCAGGCAAGTTTCACATTCACTGAGTTGTGACGGAATTCTGACTTCCCCTCAATTGATGTGACTCAATTCAGACCCAAGATGACTTCAGGATGAGACAAATCAGAGATAAATCAAACTGATTAAATCAAGAACACAAATATGACTAAGGTACGTGATTAAAACTTTCCATTTCCAGGCCTTATGTGTGTGATTTTGCCAGTCAGATTGTCTGTGGTTGTGAGCAGTTATTGCTGTAATGGCATTCTTTTACAGCTCTTAGTAGTATTAAGCCTTTCTTCATAGTAAAACCTTCAGTCTGACGGACAGGGCCAAGCACAGTATCTGATCTTGCGGAAGTTTTAATTAACTGAAGATCGTATTTCCCAAACACAGAGTGTAGCGTGTCATTCTGCTAGACTGAATGTTTTTCTGTAATGAAAGGCTTATTATCAAATCTTAGATTAAAGATTCCGGGTTGTTAGGTTTAAGCAGTCTGGTGGTGTCATGTCGGGGGTCCAAAGAAGGAGGACACAGAAGCAGGAGTGTGAGCAAAATTACAAAAGACTTTTATAAACGAACAGTCCTTTGTAAACGCAAGCTTGGAGAGGATAGCTCAACAGAGGACGGTCCTTTAACTGAGGAAAAACTGTTCTTGACAACACAAACACGTAGTGAACACGAACAGAAGACAGTCCTTTAATTTATGCTCTGAAAACCTCACAGCAGCTCTGAACTAGGGAAGAGGGTCACACTCAGCGTTAGATGCGAAGACGTCGTTGTTAGGCCGAACCCTATGCGTTTTACTCCTTAGGAGGAGTCTTGAAGAAGGGAGCACTGTGGCTTTGTGCCGTGCTACAGCCACGCTGAATCAGACCAGCTCTAGGAGAACAAGAGGAGACAGAACACAACCAAAGTCCACTGGCAATGTGAAGGAGAGCTACATCCTAGAGGGCTTCCCAGTGGAACAGAACACCACCACCAATGAAGGTGTGTATGATGGCGATCCCATGCCTGCTGGAGCAGCTGGCCTTTATACTGGGGAGGCAGAGACATGACGGGACACTTCACTCTAATAGGCTGGTGAGGCTGGACGCGTGATGGAGGTGGCGCGGACGTGGCAGGTGGTGGAAGTGTGACCCTTTGGGCAGTCTTCTGCTGGGAAATCTTGGGCTCTGGCATTCATGTAGATGCCACTTCAACATGTATCAGTGGAACAGACCAAGTGAAACCCTAATGGCAGTAGCAGTTTAAATTCTTGATGAAGGACTCACATCCTCGAGATTCAAGACCAAAAACTCCAGACTTCAGACACGACTTAAATACACATTCTAGATTTCAGGACTCAGCCAAAACCCCAGAGACTTGACTCAAACCCACATTCCACAGACTCAAGACTTGTAGCTTGCACCCTAGAAACTCGAGACTCATCCCAGACTTGCTAGGCTAGTCTGCAAAATCATGCTTTAGATCACTATAAGCTCTTCTGGAAAATGGAAAAAATATTTAAAAAACAGCTTAAAATATAATTATATTTCAGAAACTACAAAAAACAAACAAGTAAAATATTGTAATAAAAAATGGGTAATCTGACTGGTCTGCAGCTATGCAGCCGCATACACAGAGAGGTGTGAGGCACTCCCACCTTTCTATCAAGATAAGTATGAACTTATTTTAACAGTTTGTGCTATAGTAGCTCTTCTATAGGATCGAACAGGTAGGTTTTATCAATGAGCATCAATGAGCATCTTTGAGCCTTTGGTGAGGATGACCTTGTTGCTGGTTCTATGGTTGTCCTTTCTTGGACAACGTTTGGTAGATGCCGACACCTACATGGCCTGCTGTTTTGAGAACCTCTGACCAGAAGTCTTGACATCACATCTTGGCCCCTTGTTAAAGTAGCTCAGATCCATTTATCCCTAATACATCCCATCCCTTAACAGGTGCCACTGTAATGAGATAATCTGGGTTATTCACTGGGTGTGTTGTGGCTGATGGGTGTATATCCACTTGAACAGTTTACCATTTAGGTTCATTCACACTAAAGATATTAGAACTGTTTCAGCCTGGTTTGCTTTTTATTAGACATACTACTCTCTGAGTGCTGGAGCTAGTGTTTTGATTCCTCTGTAGTCCATCATGTAGTGAGACATCTGAGATTCATGCCTGGTGTGGGGAAAAGGGTTGCAAAGATTGGAGCTAGTTTTGTTGTTGTGAATGCATTTGCAGTAAACACTACAACATTGTGAAATGTCCATTATTATCTGGCAAAAACGTATTTAATGAAATGACTGCACTATACAGTGATGGCATCTGGACGTTTCTTTCCTTTTTTAGCAGTCTGCTCAAAACAAACTAAACTAGTCTGAAATCAAAACGTAGTCAAAAAATACCAAATCGCCACTAATGAGTAAAATATGGAATGTACTCTGCCCCTAAGTACAAGTCTCTAAGAAAAACTTTATATGTAAAAATGGACAATAACACGACACATTTAGACACTGTTGAGACAAATGTTGGAAGAGGTTAATTATCAGTTTCAGTAATCAGGTTGCCAGATGGCCTGTTATGTTTATTAGTTGGCTGATGAAGTGGCAGTTATTATTAACAATCCATAGTTAGTAAGAATCAGGGTCAGTAAGAACCCTACTTAGTAAGAATCATTAGATTGCTTTTACATTTTGAGTAACTAACCAGAACTACTTTATGGTTCCTGCATAGTTACTTCTTAACCGTTAAATAGTGTTATAAAGTGTTCCCATTAAAAGTACCTATATTATTTGTAGGAACATTTTGTATTTTATTAAATTTTATACTGTCTGTCATTTTATAAATACAGTGAACCACTGGAGGGCATGCATTACAGTGGCTTTGTCACTGTAACCTTGCCTAATGTCAAAGGTTGTACCTTTGGAGCAGAGAGACTTCATTCTTTGGAGTGATGGAGCTCCATCCAGTACTTTTTGGGATGAGCTAAGGTGGTGGTTGTGATACAGAACTAACCGTTCAACAGTACCTGACCTCACTATTGGTAGAATGCAATCAAAACCTCACAGCAGTGTTTCAGGTTCTACTGTAACGCACTCACAGATGAGAAAAACAGTAACTAATGCCTTTGACTATAAAAAAGTGAACAAGCAAGTGTTTGCAAACTTTTGGATATTTGGTGTAGCAGTAGAACCTTAAAAATTGTACAGTACGTCTTTACACCAGATGATGGAGACACAAACACATTTTACCCTGTGTTGGATCAGAAAGCAATGATTGCTTCATCCTTGCATCAGCGACCTTCAAGAATGTTAAAACTGACAGCTTCAGTATTAATAAGCAGATTTTGGTCATGCGTCAATGTGGAACATAAAGTTTGACAAAAGTAAAAAGATAATGAATAAAGTACTGCTTGGTCCAAAGCACAGGTGTCTTATCTTTGGTGTAGGTTTTCATACCAAACAAGCAATTGCAGATCAACATATGATTCTGTCTCATTACATTGTTATATGTTTACAGTATGTTCAGCAGATGGCTGAGGATCTTAACAAAATACATCTGTACCTAAAACAGGTTCACTTATCAGGCTTGAATTCTCTCTAAATCTTTGCAAATTCCCAGATGAACTTTAATGGCATTTCAACTCTGGCAAAGCAAGTATTGCAGACCTGTTTTGTTCCTTAGTTAAGAGATAATGAAGGTCTTTCCAGAGAACAGCTTGCTGCGATTGTAATAGAGGTCACATGTGTCACCTGCTCATCAAAAACATTTGCTTTTATCCCGAAATACACACGCGCTTCAAAACAGGTCTTACCACAACAGGGTTCCATACAGATCTGTACAGAAGGCCAGGTTTGAAATGGCTTGGATTGGGTCCATGCAGTTCCTATGAAATTACATGACATTACGTTCTATTTTTATCCAAAGCAATATTATTTTTTTACCTTTCAAACTTCAGGACGGTGTGAAAACCAGAGAAGAGTCGTAAAATCTTTACATACTGCGCAAGAAGATTAAGCTTATTTAAGATTCAAGATTCAAGAGAGCCCAGCCACATACACATGTACACAGTGGGTTGAAATAGGGTTCTGCAAAGCAAACAGTGCAAGACAAAGACAAAGACAGACAAAGTCAAGAAAAGAATCTAAGCGAAGAATTTCAATGTACAAAATAGGCAGAAAGTGCAAAATGTGTGTGTATTCTGCAGTATAGGAGTTTTTAATATAGCAAGTTTTAGTGCAGTTTCGGAAAGTGTCGGTGCAGTGAGTATGGATAGTTAAACTTGCCATGTGCATTTCTTATAGGAGTCTCTGTATGAGGTCAGCCTCTGTTCAGGCCCCTGATGATTCTGCAGGCTCAGAATCTAATGGCTTGTGGGAAGAAACTGTTGTGATGCCTGATGGTGGTGTTTCTGATACTTCTGAGGAAAACAGTCCATGTTGCGCAGTGGACACAGCGTATCTTATACAGTTCAGTGAGTGGTGGGAGGGACACACCGATGATCCTCTCAGCTCTTCACCAGCCACTGAAGGGACTTTCAGTCGGCACTGTTGCAGTTTCCAAACCAGAAAGTGATGCAGCTGCAGAGGATGCTCTCAATGGTCCCCTGGTAGAAGGAGGTGAGGATCGGAGGGGGAAGGGGGGCCTTACGCAGTCTTCTCAGAAAGTGGAGGCGCTGTTGGCGGAGTGTCCAGCTGAGGTTGTCCATCACCTGCACACCCAGGAACTTCACAGTGCTGGCTTCCTCCACAGCCGAGTTGTTAATGTGAAGTGGGGTGTACGGAGTCAATGACCATCTCCTTTGTCTTGTCGTTCGTTCAGGAACAGGTTGTTGCCTCGACACCAGTCCACCAGATGTCTGAACTCCTCTCTGTATGCGGACTCATCGTTGTTCCTTATGAGCCCCACCACTGTTGTGTCATCTACAAACTTGATGATGTGGTTTGTGCTGGATTGGGCAACACAGTCATGCGTCAGCAGGAGGAACAGCAGTGGGCTGATCACACATCCTTGTGGTGATCCAGTGCTCAGGCTGACGGTCCTGGAGGTGATTCCAATACTATTTGTTAGCATGAACATTAGTTAGGTGTTCATGCCCAGCAGCCATAATTTCCCTACCAGTTTCTGTGGAACAATGGTGTTAAATGCTGAGCTAAAGTCTATGGACATCATTCTGATGTAGTAGTCCTTTAAGTCCAGATGAGAAGGGGTGAGGTGAAGGGCAGTTGAAATTGCATCACCGGTTGCCACGGTATGCAGTGGGTCTAGGTGGTCTGGGATGTGCGCCTTCATGTGCCTCGGTACCAGTCTTTCAAAGCACTTGGTGATGATGGGCGTCAGTGCAACAGGCTGGTAGTCATTCAGACAGGACACTGATGACTTCTTGGGTATTGGGATAATTCTGGTAGTTTTGAGGCCGGCAGTAACCACCACTTTGCTCAGGCATGCTCAGCACATTCTCTAAGAACACATTCTGGTATATTGTCTGGCCCTGCAGTTTTTCATGGGTTCTCCTGACATCAGCCTTGGGCAGACAGGGAACCTGTTCATTAAGAGGAGGGGTGGTTTTCCACGCTGGTTCCTTGTTACGTGTCTCAAAACGCGCATAGAAGTCATCTTGCACGCCACTTTCGGCGTCTATCCAGACGGTCTCCAGAGCTATCTGAGAAGAGGAAGTGTGATTTATGTTAGATGACATGTACCAGGATACTGAGCCAGGTATGGGCTGATTTTGTATTATCATAGCAGTGATAAGAGAAGCCATGGCAGTAGATAATTGAGTGGGATGAATTGCAAAGTGTAGAGGCCCCAGTACTGAGCCATGGGGTTCAGTGGTCAGCTGATGGGACGGTAAGGTTTGTCCCAACAATGATACCTTGAATGAACAACCAGAGGGGCATTTGCCTGAGAAAATACTGCCTGAGAAAATGGTCTGCATAAAAATGAGTCATTGGATGCGGATTAGTGGAGTTCCCATCTTTGACTTCCTCAAAGGGCTATTTTGCGTTGCCGAATTGAGTATTTGCATGAAGTGCCTTGTTTTTCCTGCATCATGAATATGGATTTAAATAGATTAATGAAGAGCGTCAGTGTCATGAAGGATGAACGACCCTTTGTGTGTCTTTTCTCTGGCTTTTATCTAACCCTAATACAGAAATAGATCGTATTAAAACGAAGAGGTTGCCCTTTGGCTTTCCTCCTTTCATCTTTTTTATATTTAAAGCAGCCAGAGGCAAGAGACCGGGAACATGCTTGGAACACACCCAGCATTTAACTATTTCTAGGACTCCTCATGAAAGTCAGATGTGTTTTAGTGGGAAACACACTGAAGTGATGTTTGATCTTAACCTCACTGCTTATCAGTGATGCAAATTTAAATCTGTAAACCATCTGTCCTCTTCTTTCTTCATACTATGTGTAACACTGTAGCACACAACACTTTACACTTACACAGCACTGTCACTTTACTGTACTTTATACAACTCAAGACTACTGTTGCTGCACTGTGTTGTCTTTCATGTCTTTTATGTCTATGTTCTATCTGTGAAGAGGGTGTTCAAGTAAGAATTTCATTGTGCTCTGTACACTGTACTCTGTACACATGACAATAAACTTCAACTTCAAAACTTCAACTTCAAACTTCTTTTTCTTGTTAAAACCTGACTGTGGCTTAGTCTGTTTACTCCTTTACATACGTCGCTGTCTCACTTTTTTTTTTTTTTGAGAAAGAGATAATGTGTGAGATGAGTGAGCGTGGAGACACAAGTGGAAACGTACACTCAAAAGTGACATATAATTACCAAAACGGAGACTTTTGCTAACGTTTTACTTGCACGATTGAATGATTTGATGTAGCCATATAGCTGACTCCATTTATCCCCCGATGACAAGTGACAGTTTCAGGGGCAGCCCCTTTAATAATGCGGGTTCAGGTTGTCGTCTTCATGAAATCAAACCCTCTGGCTGTTTTTAAAGATTAATCAGAAAGTTCAGTGTCTGCTGCGCTCACTGAAAGTGCTAAAAACAGCATGACATTAAAAAGGAAATTCCAGCACTGGTTTTATTTCAGGCTTTTAAGGCCAAAGCAAAAAAAAAAAAACCCTTCTGCTTAACCTACTGGTTTTTAAATGATACAATGTATCTGATTTTATTGATGCAATAACAGCTGAAACCAAGATACTGTTTTACGACATATGATTATGAATATATGCCACACTAATGTCCTTTAATTATTGCTCTGATCAAAGAAACCAATAATTAGCATTTCCATAGTGAGCTCTCTCCTAAGTGTGTGTACATCACAGTGCCCCCAACAATAAAGACTGGATAGAACTCCTTTAGTTAAAGCCACAAGAGCTTTACAGTATGTTTGTCACAGGGTTTGTGCTGGGCATGACATGAAATGCATGTATGGCCTCAAGCACTGTATTGATTTTGTATAAATGCTGTGATGTATAGTGGATGAATCAGTAACACTTGGATTCAGCCTCGCACAGAATATAAGCTTATTTAAACCTACATTCTTATGTTGAATACTATTTCAGACTATTTGCTTTATATGCACACTGATGCCTAGCCCCATGCATTAATACACTCAGTGCTCCATGTGAACAGCATAAAGACACATTAACGCACCATTGTTGTGAAGTATTTAAGTACAGACTCGAATGCGGTTAAGTAAGTAAGGTTTTAGGAACGGAACTAAACACAGAACGTTTCATTTTTACATGCAGACGCATTGTAATATCCTCAGCAGGGGCATACTTTAAATTCATCAAAGGCAGTGTGTTTATCCGAATTGCTACAAAGTTATGTCTCTTATGTATCTCACTTACAGAACTGAAAACACCCATTTGAGATTTAGGGCCCAAAATAAAATTTGGCCCAAAATAAGTAAGAACAAAATAGCTACATGGCAATAAGTCCTCATCCAAACAAGAACAAGAACAATATTGATGCTTAAAATGAATTGGGGAAAAAGGATCAGAAGCATTTAGAATCCAGAGACTTCAAAGAGTTCTGCTTCATTAGGCTCTTGGAACCATTTCTCACTGGAAAAGGTCTGGACTGTTTTCACAAAAACACTAGCACTGTTGTGGGTTTCATTTGGCTGCCTCTGATTTCATGTTTGGATCTGCTTGTGAATTTTAATGACACACCTTTACAGTAATGTGAGCTTTTCCTGATGCATGCATGGGCTTCTAGCAGCATTTTTGTGCCAAGCGAACACACAAGGAGTTTTTGGCCATTCTAGATCACAGATAAACAGCTGTCCGGTCATTTTACAGCAGTAACAGGATGGATCGATTAAGTAGCTGTCAATATTATTACTAAGTTTTTGCAAGTGGTCACAACGTAACATGTCAGAAGGTGGCATGCCACAGAGTGGTGGTCCACAGCCACCAGCTCCAGTGAAAAATTGCCCTCTTCAACGTCTTCAGGCTTTGAAGGAGAACAAGAAGTGGCTAAAAACAGCATGGACATTCAAGCTGTGAAATGCTGAGTGCACTCAAAAGTAGTTTCACCTTCTCTATATAAAAATAATATTTTCCTTCATCCCTCCTCCTTTTATCCTCTGTTTGTTGCTGGCTGGGAAGAGTTGTTTTGATTTAATTTTGAACGCTTGGGTACGCTGCAAAAATGTTCTTGTTCTTGGACGCCAACATCATTCTTGTGTAAATGGAAGTGGAAATACCCGGCAATGGCTCCCTCCAGCCGAAGTGAACTGGAGCGGTTAACATGGCCTGTTGAGTAAGAGCAGTGCTGCAGAACATGGTGAAATAAGCATATGATTCGGATGGAATACAACTGATTTTTTAGTTAGCTGAAATTGTCAGGCCTTCTTTAAAGGCCCCTAGAAGACCCCCTCTGGCTGGCAGATTCCTTTCTTCTTGAGTGCTATTAAGGAGACCTGGAGGTGACGGTATGGTATTCCCATGCGGCGCTGTCACAGGTTCCAGCTAAAGATGGTACTTTAAAACTCTGTGTTCACTGTAGTGTTTATGGCGACCTGAGAATATACACATGGGCTTTGCGTTGTGACTTCACTTAATCAGCCACTTTGCCACATAGACAAGGGACTGGAAACACATAGTGAACAAAGTGGGGAATAACTGGTTTGTGCCTGATAGCCAAGGATCGTGCGTCACAAGACTGTAAGAGCTGCTAATCAGAATGCATGTTCCTCAAACATTAATTAATCATTTGGCATGAAATTATTTTTGAATTATATTTTTGAACCGTATACATTGAATATGGTTGGCCCTTCGACGTGCTGGCGACTGTCCAGGGTGTACCCCGCCTTCGCCCATTGCAGCTGGGATAGGCTCCAGCCCCCCCACCCCCCCGACCCTGAATGCACGAATAAGGGGTTGATAATGGATGGATGGATGGATTGAATATGGCATACTTTTCTGGAACTTGGCATCAGCCAATCTGAATTTCACCCCTGGGCTCTATTTGATTGGTCGTCTGGGAGTGATAGAGGGCATTTAGATCAATGCCTCGTCACATTCAGGTGCCACAGGTTTGAATATCTGGCATTCAAAATAGGTCACCTCCCACCATAGTGTTGTACTGACTGTCTTTAATGGATATTTATTTCTTTTATTTGACTGTGTTGCTTCTGATATTAATCTTCTGTGTCATCGCTTGTGCTTGCTTTGCATATTCATTTTGTTTTATTTTTACACCCTGTTCTGTTCTCCCTTTCCACTTTTCTTCTGTTCTCTCTGTCCTGCCTGTGCCTTCCTGGCTTTTTTCACCTTTCCTTTTCTCTTTAAGCCCTTTTTTTTGCTGAGATTTTTTCCTGCCTCAGCTGGTCAGTGGTAAGATGCTTGTAGCCAAGCCTATGGTTGTTATTAGCTATTAGTTATGAATAACGTTTTGTCAGTTTACATTCCAATCATCAAAAATATTAATAAAACAATAAATAGGAAAAATGTAAAACGCAAGCAGTGGTTCAGTTCACCTGGCCAGAGAAGTCCCCAGTTTGTTTTGCAAAAAATGTAACACAGTTTCTTAAATTCTTAATTATGTGAAGCTCTCAAGGGATTGATATAGACCATTCATCCTAAAAATCTTACTCAGTGCTTCAGGTGGTCAGTAAAAATGTTATATTGAATTAATATTGGCACTTTGCTGGATAACCCCCCCACACACACACACACAGACACACACACACACACACACTATCAAATGCCCAGTGACTTTTTTCCTGTAACCGAGTCTTAGATAAAGCTCTATTCCAGTGAATATTTGTGTTTGGTGTGCCCACCAGTGTGCCAACAATGACTCCCCTGAAGCCAGACAGCTTAGCTTTCATTCCACACCAGTCTGGTCACTGCAGAACAATGAGAAGTCAAAATAGTCCCCCCCAGACACAGGCAGCCACAGCACTGTGCTTTGTACTGACTTGCTTTTGTCTTTTCAGTTCAGCTGATCAGTTCATTTGAGCAATGTCCTTTTGTGCACAATAGTTGTTTTAAAATAATAAAAATAAAATTAGTCAAGTCAAGTAGATTTTTGTCATTCCTACCATATACACAGTACACGAAACAACGTTCCTCCAGAACCAGCAACACAAGAGCAGAACAGAACAGAACACAAGAGCAGAACAGGACAGAACACAAGAGCAGAACAGAACAGAACACAAGAGCAGAACAGAACAGAACAAGAGCAACAATACCCCTAAACGAGACGAGGACAGGACTATGTGTAGTGCAAATGACCAGACACATTATCATAAACGTCATACATAAAGCATGAGAGAAAACCACAGGTAGTATAATAACTGCATGTGAAAATGCCTGCCACTTCCTTCAGACAAACTAGTTCTAGATGTGCTTTATTGGCCACTCTCAGAATCTCATGGAGGAAAATATGGAAACATTGTATGTTGGGTCGAAAACTGCATTAAAATGCTTTTCAATTTTCCATTATTATATGGAAAAGTTCTTTAGGGCACTGATGTTGAAGAACCCATTGTAATCCTTAAATATAATACAATTAAGCCGAGAACCATTTAGGAACTGTTACGGTTGCCACGCCTTCCCCTCCCAGACACCGTCCTGTCTCCCCTGAATATTGAGTCTGTCTGTCTGTCCC
>JBBPDC010035215.1:0-12078 GCA_037974485.1 Hemigrammopetersius urotaenia | reverse complement strand
CGGAGCAGAAACAAAGGTGTTGCGTTTATATTTTTGTTGAGTGTATATATATATATATATATATATATATATATATATATAGTTTTGTGTGTTTATCTCACATTCTCTAATTGGGGTCTTTGATGGGCACTCTCAGAGCGAGAGCTAATCCGATAAATATGGTCTCATGTGACTTCTGACCCACTGTTAGACTTAACAAGATGGCAGACTGGATGTGTTCTTTGTCAGCTATAGATTATAGTGACATTATTTACATGCCGGTTCTTCCCTGATGTCTGGGATGTCTGCCCTTTTGTGGTCAGATTTGTTAGCCGTGACCTTTTCAAAGTGTGTACTCTAAAGAGCGGTCAGCATTCATTGCCAGGAGGGGAGTACTGTTGTTCCAGCACAGGGAATCTGAGCCGGTGACCTTGTGGTTATGGGGCATTTTACTACAGCATCAGCATGGCCTTTCTGGCTGGTGGATGAAGAAGTCGGTCGCACCTTGAAACACATCTTTTAAGAGTGTTGGTTTGGGATGATTTTCATAGTTTGTAAGCATTTTTTGGATGTTGTCTTCTTAATGTTTCCATCTCTGTGTTTCCATTTATAGTTCCACCCTATAGACCTTGTTTTTACATGTAAAGTTAGGAAGTTTCGATACAACACCAATAGTTTACTTCCCCCACTGTTTTATTCTGTATTCTCTGCATTTTGTCTTATTTTTGGCTGTCATGATGATGGAAGCAGCAGGTGGGTAAAAGTGAGACCTCAGTCCCAGAGAGCTTTCCCCTGTATAAATAAGTAATAAGTGAAATAAATAAAGGTTGGAAATGTGTTGGTGAGCATGAACATTTGACAGTGTGCAAGTTGCTCGCTTTGTGGCAGCAGAGCTTGTCTTATAAATCATGGATAAAAGTAATAACAATTTATGATGGAGCCATCTGCAGATACATCCGCTGTTTCTATACTTTTTTGGGAGAGGGTTTCAAATGCCCACATCTCTGAGCTGTCACACATTTCCCAACCACCAACCCTTTGATGATGTGAGAACTCTCCAAAATATCTTATAAAAGGCTTGGTTTTTTTTTTTCCAAAAAATGCTAATGCAACATCCCAACCCCTCACTTCCCTCATAACTAAAACTACACTGCAAACTATCTGCCATACAATATACTTTCTTTAAGAAAAGTTCTTTGAACGATACCAGAACAAACTATTTTTAGTTCCCCAAAGAGCCATATTTAGTGGGGTGGGGGTTAAAACTGTCTCTGCCTAGGCTTGATTCACATAACATAAAGGGTCTTTGCAAGGTTTCTTTCTAGAACCTTTCATTATGTAAATTATGTAGATTAACTATAAAAAGTCCTTCAGATATCTTTTTACCAAAAGTGATTTTTCTCTAAAAACATCCATTGCAATATTGTTCCAGAAAATATGTTTTTTTTTTTCTAATTACAGTTAACAAATGACCTTTTTGGGACATGCCAAGACCCTTCCAATGAAAGGTTCCCTCATATGTTCCGTTTGTATATATCCATTACCTTTAGACCACAAGGTTCTTTAGACTCCTGTAAACCAAAGGTTCTTCATGCTCTATTCTCTTTCTGTTTCTTTATGGCAAAAAAAACCACTGAAAATGGCTTTATGGAACCAATTGTGGTTCTTATAAGGCATTGCAACCCTTTGTAGCTTTACACTTCGCATTACCTCAAGTAAATTCATGAAGGTCAACCTGAGATGCTGAGATGCTTGTGGGGTGCATCTCAGGAAATGTTTGTTTTAGGACATAAACCAATACACAAACATCAACACTATTATTAATTTTGTTTGTTTGAGAAACTTCAGAGGGCCTTTATACTTTATAGTTTGGTTCCCTTCCTCCTGACCAAAGCAGAAAATAATATTTTTATATCTGGATTGCATAGTGTTCACACTGCTTTAAATTAACGCTAAACCAGAAGATCATGCATCTAAAGTCACAGCTGCCTGGGCAGATTTTATGATGTTGAATAATAATACATTTTATTTGAAAAACGCCTTTGAAAACACTCAAGAACACTGTACACGACAAAATGATAAAAAGAAGAAACATAAGAGCAGACAATCTACAGAATCTATATAAAACAATACAACATAAAATGGCAGAATGGAGAAGATTATGTTGAATAAGCTATTTTGAATAGGAAGGTTTTGAGTCTAAATGTAAAAAGAGTGACGTTTCTTCTGTCTGGAGGTAGATAATTCCAAAGCCGAGGAGCAGAGCAGCTATAAGCCTTGCTCCCCATGGTGGCAAGACGAGGAGAAGGGACAGAGAGAGAAATAGAGGAGGAGGATCTGAAGCAGCGAGGTCTGAAGCAGACAAATATGGAGGGGAGCGGTGGCCTTAAATGTGTACAGAAGAATTTTGAAAGTGAAAAAATTCAGAAGAATTTTGAATTTTTAAAAGGTCCTGATGATGATACGAGCGAGTCCTGGACAAGTTGGAGCTTATAGCGGGATTTTTGAGTAAATAAACGTGAATTGCAGTAATCGATCAGGGAAGTAACAAGGCTATGGATAAGAATGGCAGTGGCATGGGGAGTGAGAGACGGAAGGTTAATGTTGCGTAGATGGAGGTTCGCAGACCGAGTGACATTATTGATGTGTGAATAAAAAGAGAAGGTGCTGTAAAGTGCTGTCGTAAATTTGGCAACCTTAGCTTTGGTAATCTCCCTAATACCCACCAAACTTTTGTCTGTCTCATTTGAGCTCATTGGTTTAATTCATGTCTTGTTTTATCAGTCTCCTGATATTCTAGAGCTATAAAACTCTCGAAAGTGGGAGCTTGGAATTACATCTTCTGAGAGCAACAATCCAGCTGTGCAGCATCAGTAATAATCAAGATATATCCACTCTCTCAAAAACATCACCTCTTCAGTATATGCATCTGCTCAAGTGTGTCCACACTTCGGATCACTCCTGTATGTTTTGGAATCATCCAGAAGCATCCAGAAGTTTGGAATCGCGTGTCAGACTTGTCAGAGTGATGTAATACTTAAACATGAAAGCTTGAGAAGGCAAAATCTCTTCCTCGTGAGAAGCAAAGCTGGATGTTGGAGGGGGTGTTTGGGGGGGTAGTGTCTGGGGATGGAGGGATTTAGGTTTATGCTGCTGGCAATGCTGCGTACTGTCCATATTTATTAAGGCAGAAATACATAGCCCGGTGCAACGCTGTGCCAGACAAGCGATAAGACAGGCAGTCTCAGGAGCGCAGAGTACTGCTGTGCTTTCTCTTCGGCTGTGAACATATTGGCTGTATTTATCACTTCGGAAGCATTCTGCCGTGTCTGCCTGTACTGCCTGTACACATGATGCGATCCCCCCACACCCCCACTCCCCCCAACCCCCCAGCCCCTTCAGCCATGTATGGAGCTGCATTCAGTGCATTATTATTATTAATAGATCCAGATGTGTCTCATATATCATATATTGTTGTTACTTATGGAGCAACACCTTTGTGCTGTAATAATGGAGATGAATGCCATGCTTGCATTATTGTCTTGTGTGCCAGTGATGTTGTATACCGTGATTTGTGTGATGTCCTCTTATATCGGAAAGAAATTTAGGTGCTTTTGTATTTCCAGCCAAGGAGAATGTGGTTGTTTATACACTGCAGTTTTAGACAAAGTAACCCACTACAGCTCGTGCTGCAGAAAGCTAGTAATCGAGCTGTTATTATTTTTCAAAGTAATGCAAAAGTCAAAGAAATTGGGCTTTGGTTTCAGAGTGTTGGTTTCATAGGGTTTTTTCAGGCAAAAATGTGATCGTTTAACGGTTCTGAGCACATGCAGAGCAATCATTTCTGGGTGTTTGTGGACCTGCGGGACATTGCATAGCCCAGGCTGTTTAATCTTGGCTTTTTTTTTTTAATTATGGAAAATAATCACTAATAACACATTTTTGAGAGTGGCTTTACTATTTCATTTCTCTGACTAGTTATGTACCACCACTGAGCTGAAGACTGTTCCCCTGGCTCTGTACAACAGCTCTCAGCTAAACCACTATCTCTGAAAAAGGGGATGTACCTTAATCCAAATATTTTTTGAGAAATGCACTAATAATAGAGGTTGCTAGGTTACGGGGTTAGAATTTCTTTCACCTGGATTTGCTGGTTATTTAGGAAGTTGCTACTCTTTGTGTTAAGCATTTGTCATATTAAAGGAAATGGCTGTAAGGTGGTCAAAAGTGCTGCCCCCAAAAGTTCAGTAGTGTATGGAGTGAAGAACTCAGTGGTATTAGTTTTGTTGTCGTTAAAGTGCAGAAATTGAGTGAGGCACTCCAGACAGTGCTTTTAGGAAAACAGCTTGGTGTGAACACAGCATAGCAACTCTACACTGGGCCCAGTACAAATTGTAAATACAATTGAAAATTTGGAAAATTGTGATAGGTTGAGCTAAATGTTTCTATCTGTATACAGTTCATCAGTATCTAGAATTTAAATGTTTAGAGTGCTTTCCTATTCCTCCTGTCACATTTTTCCTCAGAATATATTGGAGCGCCACCTAGCGCTGATGTCTTGGGGGCATTTGGCTGATGCTCTTATACAGAGCGATTTACAGTCATTATTCCTCCTGGGGCAAGTGAGGGTTAAATGTTTTGCTTAAGGACTCAAAGGTAGAAAGTAGAGCTTTGAACATGCAACTTTGTGGTCATTAGGTTCACAGGTAAATAGGCTATTGCCACCCTCCTGTGGTTGGTCCAAAGCAGAGGTAATGAAACGACCCTCAGTGCTCTCTCAGCTGTAGACGGGAGCTGTCCATTCAGCACCACGATCTAGGCTTCCAATGGGTGCTCTGGTTTGCTCCCACAGTCCAAAGACAAGCACATCAGGTTAAATGGAAATGCTAAATTGCTTCTACTGTATGTGTGTGTGTGTGTGTGTGTGTGTGTGCCCTGTGATGGGATGGAGGTATGACCAGGGTGTTTCTCCACCTCTGAGCACTGGCACTGACTCTAGCACCTCTGTGACCAGATCGATACGTGGATCAGCTGGTGGTCTGGTAGTTTGGGAGTTGCACTATAATTGGAAGGTCATGGTTCGAATCCCAGCACTCCTAGTGGCACCTCTGAGGTACCCTTGAGTAAGGTACCATCCCCACACACTGCTCCCCGGGTGTTCCTGGCTGCTCGCTGCTTCATTTGGTAAATGGGTTAAATACAGAGAAAGAACTTCAGACTGTGTGCTGCAGTGTGGTGTTGACTATATGGGCAACTTCCCTTTAAAATAGATGGGTGGATGGATGGATGGATGATATGTTTAGAATGGGTCCCACTTTATGTTTAGAATGAAAATCAGATTTATAAAAAAAAGTCTAAATAAAAGTCAAATAAAACCCCTGCAAAAATACCCAAAGGTTAAATGCACGATACTATATGCACAAAATGTTGTGTAGAAATAATAGAGATAAAGAAATTACAGTTAATTAATTTATTAGTAATACTTCTTTAATAACTGCGTGGTTACAGATTAACAATACACATTTAATATGTGTTACTATATGGACAAAAGTATTGGGACACCAGACCAACAGGTACTTTAATGACTTTGCATTCAAATCCATAGACTTTAATACGGAGTTGGTCCCTCTTTGCAGATAAAACAGCTTCCATTCTTCCACAAGATTTTACAGTTTCTGTTAGAATTTGTGTCCATTCATTCTATAGAGCATTTATGAAGTCAGACACCGATGTTGGACGAGAAGGCTGACTCACAATCTCCGTTCCAGTTCAGGTCTCTGTGTGGGCCAGTCAAGTTCTTCTATCCTACCATCTCTTTATGGAGCTTGCTTTGTGCACTGGGTCATGCTGGAATAGAAAAGGTGTGTCCCAATGCTTTTATCCATATTGTGTATGTGGTATTACATTAGGATACATACCCCTATTCAATTACATGCGGAAAAACTGAAGACATTTGTATCTAAGCTGTACTACTTAAGGCAGCTGCATTACAAGCTATGAAGTGACCAGAGGGCAGATCGTTCTTAATATTGTTTCTGTTGGTAATGGTATTGTTGTTTTATCATTAGATAAGACACTATAGCTTTGTCTAGTGGTGATTTAGCCAAGTCTCATGTCTTAATTGCTATGTATGTAGATTTCAAGCCTTCCAACATTGGTCCCCTTATGTGTTATAATGGCAGCCAAATCCTTTTTAAGCCAATTAGCCGTGTTGATCTCTCTGTGCAAAGCAAGAATTTTTTTTTCAAATTAATTGCCATTTGAGAAGAATTACCATCTAAAATGTTGGGTTTGCTGATTTTTAATCAAATTGACTCACTTAATGGCTTCTATTGTGTTGCAGTTTGAAGTTTAATTCATTGTCATGAGTGCATCTCCCAGCGCTTTTTATTATGCAAGACAGAGGACATACACGCACATTTCCAGGGTGACCGACTGCGCTTTCTGTTGAGTGGCAGCTTTAAACACTTTTTTTTGTATTTCTAGCATATAATTCTCCATTTTGTTCTTTTCACACACATTTCTGAGGAGACCAACAAGTCCAGCAAGTTAAGTGTAAAAGGGTGGAGGTAGCTCAGTGGGTAGGATACTTGCCTCCAGACCAAGAGGTCATGGGTTCGAATCCTACCTACAACAGACCACCACTGGGTCCTTGAGCAAGACCCTTAACCCTAAGTTGCTCCAGGGAGACTGTCCCCTGTAGTTAGAGATTGAAAGTCGCTTTGGATAAAAGCGTCTGATAAATGCCATAAATGTAAGTGTACACTTTCATATATTTGCACAGCCAGAAAAATATAATCCTCTTTCATCCACTCTCCCTCCTCTTTCTCTCTCTCTCTCCTTCCTCGGTCTCTCCCACTCTCTTTTTCACTCTCTATTGCTCTCTCTCTCTTGCTCTGTCTCTCCTCTCTCTCTCCTTCCTCGGTCTCTCCCACTCTCTTTTTCACTCTCTATCGCTCTCTCTCCTCTCTCTCTCACTCCCCCTTCTGTTTAGCCCGCTCTTTTTTTTTCTCGCTCTCTCACTCTCTCACTCTCTCCCTGTCTCTAAAGTTTAGCTACTTGGCCTTGAATAGCAGTATATTAGTAAATGCATTATTCATTGGGACAGCAGCTTGGCTCCATGGTCACACCTAGCGGAATGGATGAGTGTTCTCCTCTTTTATTCGTCCAGCAAACTGTTTATTCTGCCGCCCAGCCAGCAGCCTGAGCGGGGGCCTGTATGGCAGCCTGCAGGGGCCGAAAAACACCAGCGCTACTGTATTTGTATACACTCACACACATTTATGTGCTTGTGTGGCAACTCTGCATAGCTGACCTTCTGCTGGAGGGGTTGGAGGACCTCAGATAAGACACAAAAAATTCATTGCCTTTAGTAGCCAAGTACAGAAAACAGCATCTGTGTTTTTCTATCAGAGTTTACCCTACAGCAAAACCTCCAAATGTAGTCACTTCATTATGATCTTCTACTGTAGTTTGGAACATACTCATATATTACTCACTGATAAGTATTTTTTTACTTATAAATAGTCTTTAAAAATAGTCACTTTTTATTGCTGTGTTCTTGTTTACCTCCCCTTCGGATAGCAGACTGAAATGGAAAACACACTAATATAATCATTTTGATGGAATTGGGCTGTGATTGTGGGTCAAAAAAATAAGTCTGCATTATTTTTATCCACTTTTATCGAGTCACATTTGTTGGACTACATGAAAACTTTAATGGACCAAAATGCCCAGGAAATACACATTTGGAGCTAAAACTAGTCAGGATGCTCACAGCACAGTAAATAAAAGCTTGTGATTGATTAGAGGCCTATTTGCATAATGCTGACTACTGAAAAGGCCAGTATTGCAGAAGGGGATGTACTGTCCAGCCTTGGGCCTTCGCATTCCAAGCGCAGTTTCATATTCTAAATATTTGGCTGTCAGTTAATTGATCCAAACATGGATAAACAGCTGATGTCCGTCACACCAAAGGATATTTTTCAGACTAATTTTATTCACCTACTGTTTGACCTTTGCAATGTTATGCCAGTTACGTGAACTTTCTCATCCAGTCACAGTTGTCTTGGCCGTGGTTCATGGCAACATCCATGCTGATTCACCCGAAATGGTCTCTAAAGGGCCATTTTTGTATTTGAGAGGTAGGAAGAATCTCCACATAATTTAAATATTTACTTTCCAGGAACCTTTACATTATGTGGGAGTTCATTGCACTTTAAAAAGGTTCTACACACTCACATGTGCAAAAAGGATTCTTCCCAGTATCATCCATTAAAGTGTTCTTTAGAGTTGTTTAGGGTTCTTTAGACCTTGTTGTGTGTGAAACTAACATCTCTAAAGGCAGCTCAAACTGGGCTGCCAAACATCCAAACTATCTGTGAAAGTGCACAAAGTTTCAGCTCTGGAATGAGATTTTATTCACCTTATACTACTTTTTGCCGTCTTAAAAATAAGGAGGCCAGCCATGCATTTGCTCTCTTGTGCTTTGTGTTTGCTCGGAGTGCACATAACTGCATCTGATTAACCTCCTTGTCTTCACTTTTGCTCTTCTTCAATGGCTTTCTCTCTTTCCTCTTAAGTCTCACTGTCTCTGTAGCAGCAGAGTGTGTCGGTGAGAGAGAGAGAGAAAGAGAGAAAGAGAGAGCGATTATACGACAGAAAGAGGATGAACGAATGCTGTTCTGTTCTGCTCAGCTGCACTCCGTGTAGATTACATTTGTAAAAAGCAGTTGAGCTTGAGGAGGCATCTGCTCCAACCCACAGCCTCTTTATTCCCTGCTGAGCGCTGTCCCATCTGCCCAGAAGACTCCTGGAATGCTAGGATTGTTGTTTTTAGTTTGGCGCTGGAGACAAAGGCCTCATCCCAAAGGGCACCCAAATGGGCACTATTGACCAGGCCCAGCATCCAAAAAGTGTTTTTAATGAAGATGCACACAAATTCCCTTTAACTTTCCACACTGTTTAATGTATCTAAGCACTGCTTTCATTATTTTAAACCTGTGTGGATCCACAAGACTTTTACAAGCAGACCACAAGAAATGGCTCATGTAATAACTGCAGACACAGAGACAAGAACTATATAACTATATAAAATATTTAAATAAAATCTAAAATTTTAAAAATATGAAGGAAAAACAACGCAGAATACATAGATACTAAGTAATAAAAATTGTAGTGTGGAGTAAGTTATTGCTTGATCCATATGTGTATTCCTGGGATGTTTGGGTTGGAGACAACTGTTGAATCTGCATCGGTTTATAATATATATTTGCTTGTCTGTTAATTTGTTTTGTCTTGGCTAAGACAACCAGAGATGCACCACAAGCTGAGAAAGGTCTGTGCCAGGAGTGTGCCAAAACTCCTCGTGCTCACGGAACGTGGGGGTCAGAGAGTGATCAAAACGGCACACAGCATTTGCAAAGATCAGAGGCAAACCAAGGCAGATACAAACGAGCCTGACAGCGCGGTTTGAACAGATGCTGGGTTAGTCCAGCTCCAGAGGCTGAGCAAAAATCCCTCCAGTTGGTGTGAGGGAAGATTCTGCAGCGGTTCAGCCCACAGCCTTTCACTTTGATAAATCGAAGACAAGCACGAACTGCAGGGAATTGTTTGGAATGAATTCGCCTGGCTAACTACTTGCTCTTGTCAAAGTTGGTTCGAAAGAACTTCATCTCGGTTCCTGAAAGTACCAGCGCAGGGTAAACTCAGATTCACATAACTCCACCACCACCCCCATGGGGCTGAATGCAGTCTATCAGCCAAATCAAGAGTCTACTCTCTGAAGTTTGGTTCTGTGTTTGGACTAGCTACAAGGCTAATGTACTTAACAAGTAATGCAAACTAATAATCTGCAAACTTTGAATGAAACAGTGTTGATTTGATGCTGGGCAAAGCCACTGAATCAGGGGGGATTTGTGATGTTGGATTTGCATTGATCCTGCTCTTTGTGTTGGCCGTTGATTCAATTTTAGAAAATAAACAGTGTTGAACATTGATCCGGGGTTCATTCGACAGACACATTGATCTCAAACTTACCCAAGGACTTCTATGGCTGCGTTGCCTGGATGAGGGTCAAACCTCCAGTCCAAACCTCCATTTGCAATCACGGCAAAATACCACCTCCAGCATCTTTAAAGCTTGTTTGCATGGCTTAGACCTCTTTTACATGACTTTTGGGGCAGCTGGGTGGCCTAGTGGTTAAGGCATCCGCCCTGCGACCAGAAAGTCCGGGTTCGATCCCCAAGACCGCTAGGCACCGCTGAGGCACCCTGAGCAAGGAACCGTCCCCACACTCTGCTCCCCGGGCGCCGTGTTCCTGGTTCCGTGTTCCCCTGCTTCACCTGGTGAATGGGTTAAATGCAGAGGAAGAATTTCGTGCTGTTCACACTGTGTGCAGCGGTGTGTTCACGTATGACAAATGGTCACTTCACTTTTACCAACATGCTATAACAAAAGCCGTGAATATTCATGTGAAAGGTAATGTAATTGTCCATCATACAATTTATCTATAAAAAACAAAGTATAAAAGGATGATTTATAGAAAAAACTGCAATTGTTCATTTATTTAATGAATAATCTATTTATTTAATTTGCCCATTCTGTAGTAATGTTGTCATACAAAATCAGAAACCACATCTGTTTGGGTTGAAGTAAATGTAATTATATATGCATGCTAGATTGATTGATTGCACAGACTTACATTTTAATTGCCAGCTACGTTTGCCTCATAATTTCAGTGCCAAACTAAAGAAACACAAAACATGTGTGGCCAAACTATCTGTACGGCATGTCCTTATGTTTTACTATGTGCTTTGTGAAAACAAATGACAGCAATCAAACCAGATACAGACATCAAGCTGTAGCTGAATTCTGTAGCTTTGTGTGCGCATGCATGTGGGTGCGTGCTGATATTGTTAAGTGCATGGTCATCATTGCAGGCCAAACAGGTGATTGATGAGCCCAGAGCAGGCCTGCTGTCTGTTGCCGTAGCAGCAACAGACTTTGATTGACAGGTGAAATGGAGATGTTCCTGAAGGGCCGTGAGGGGCTAAACTGTGACTGTGACACCTGGAGAGAAAGAGATAGAGAGAGACAGAGAAAAATGAGAGAAAAGAGACACAGGAAGAGGAAAAAGAGAACAAAGAGACACAGGAAGAGGAGAGAGAGAGAGAGTGAGAGAGAGACATGAGACAAGAGAGGGAAATAGAGACAGAGAAAAACAAGAGAAAAGCAAAACAGGCAGAAGAAGAAGAGAGAAAAGAGAAGGAGAGACACTAAGACAGAGAAGAAAAAGGGAGACAAAGAGATGAGATAAAAGAGTAAAAGAGTGACAGAGACAGACAGAGAAAAATGAGAGAAAAGGCAGAAAAAGAAGAGAAAATAAATTGGAAGGAGATAGAGAGAGAGCGAGAGAGAAAATGAGAGACAGCAGTGATGGCAAAGGAGTCAGACTCTAGGGAAAAAAGAGGGAGAAGTGAGACAGGCAAAAGTAGCAGGGCGAGAGTCATTAATTCTGTACTGAGTGTCTGTGATGCATGTGACTCCTGAGAATTGTCAGGCAGATTCCAGTGTGTGCTCAGCCGCCTCTGTAGCATGTGGATTAGAGGCTCTAATGATGGTGCTCTTCTGGACCTGCTGACTCCAACACATGGCCTAATAATAACATATACCCCCCCCTACCCCGTGTGCACTCATCTCTCACCTCCTCAGGGTTATGTTCTGAAACCATGGAGAACTGTGTTCTCTAAACCGCTGGAGCTCCACCCAATACTACTGAGGAGTGTGTTTGTCATCTGGATCTTCATTTCTCCTCATTAATGGTCTTCTGGCTAAATGCAATCCAACCTTCACCGCAATGTTCCAAAATCTGGTGTAAAATATCCTGCAGGAAGTGAATCCAATACAGAAGAACATCTCAGTAACACTGCTTGACAGAAAAAAGTTTAACAACCAAAAATATCCAGGCAATGGTGTCCTGTGACTGCTGATGGACAGAAAGAACTGTGTGAGATCTACTTTGTTTAGCACACACACACACACACACACACACACACACACACACACACACACACACACACACACACACACACACACACA
>JBBPDC010035206.1:0-12079 GCA_037974485.1 Hemigrammopetersius urotaenia | reverse complement strand
GTTGGGAGGAGGATGTTGAGGAGAGACTGAGTGTGTTGGGAGGAGGATGTTGAGGAGAGACTGAGTGTGTTGGGAGGGAGATGCTGAGGAGAGACTCGGTGCGATGAGGGAGGACATGCAGGCAGTTGGTGGACAGAAGAAAATGGAGCTGCTGTGGCTGCTCCTAATCGGTAGCAGCTGAAAGTAGAAGAGTAAATGTATGCAAAAGTTTGGGAGCCCTGACATAAGTTTTAATTTTGTCTTTGTATTTGAGCTCTGCAGCGGTTTTAAAAGCCGTGTTTTGTATTTGCAGAGCAATGGCCAATATAGATTTCAATTGTATTTTGTATTTTTGAAGCCCATTGTGTGTGTTCAATAGTCCTGTATTTGAACATTTTGCTCAGTGGCCTTTCAAATAGTAGAGCATTTGCAAAACATTATTATTTGGAACTAACCGTAGAGTTCATGCCTGTAAATTATGCTTGAATATGTGGAGCCACTGAAAGACTGAATGACTTCCCAACAGCCAGAAACTGAATTTCCCTCGTTTTCCCAACTATAAACTGTCTGCAGTAGCATCAAAATCATTCTTTGCTTAAAGTTTTTGCTTAAATAAATATGTTCATGGTTGTGATGTCAGAACTTTGAGGATTTCACCCTCAATTTAACAGTATTACATTTTGCAGGGCTGTCAGTCAAAACCGATGTCATTTACACATATGAGGCTTCAAGCCACAGTGACAGCACAAACTTTATCAGCCCTTCATGGTTGTGATGTCACTGTTTCTTGAAGACTGATGTATGTACTTGACTGGCAACTGTCAAGGCCTCTTTCAAGGCTGTCATTGCAGCTTAGATTTTTTGGAAACTTTGAAGAGCTTGAAATATTTTTATAAATCAAAGCACACACATAGCTATAAAACAGCCCAGGAAATGTGGTTTTCCATAAAAGGGGCCCTTTAAGTTTTAGCAATTGTTTTCTGTGTATTCTTTTTTTTTTTTTTTTTTTCTCCTTCATTTTGCTACGGTGCATTGAAAGTGCATCCTTGGCTGGTGCTGCCGTCAAATCTCCTGCAGTAACACTGGCTAACGTTGTCGTCTGCTGGTGTAAAGTCATTAGTCTTCTTTTGTTGTAGCGGCTGCTCGGAAAAAAAGCTCTCTTTAAGCTCCACAGATCGGCTCAATCACCGGCAAATTATTCGGCGCAGGGCCTACAATAACAAACAGCAGCAACGGCACCAGCGGCAGCAGCGAGAGAGGAGCGAGTTTGTCGTTTCCCATCAGAACAGAACCCACACCTTCATAGGGATTTAATGAGGCCAGCCCCTATTACGCCTCCTATTCAGCTTCCACTAATTAATTATTCCCTGTAATGAATACTTTGACTTTTCCTTCTGTCTGTCTATCTACTATTTTGGTTTAGCTCTCTCTTTTTCTTTCTTTCTTTCTCTCTCTCTCTCCCTCTGTCTCTTTTTTTTATTCCTTCTCTCTCGCTCTCTCTCTCTCTCTCTCTCTCTCTCTCTCTCGCTCGCTCTCTCTCTCGCTTTCTCTCTCTCTCTCTCTCTCTCTCTCTCTTTCTTTCTCTGTCTCTCTATCTTTATCTCTATTTCTCTCGCTTTCTCTCTCTCTCGCTCTCTTTTTCTCTCTATGTCTCTCTATCTTTCTCTCTATTTCTCTCTCGCTTTCTCTCTCTCTCTCTCGCTTTCTCTCTCTCTCTCTCTTTTTCTTTCTCTCTCTCTCTTTTTATTTCTCTATGTCTCTCTCTCTTGCTCTCCCTTTCAGTCTCGCTCTCTTTCTTTCTCTACTGTCTCTCTCTATCTTGCTCTCTCTCTCTCTAACTCTCGCTCTCTCTTTCTCTCTCTCTACAGCTTTAAGCCCCCCCCCCCCTTTGAATCGGCCCCTCTCTTTATTTATTCATTATTTCTTCAGTGGCCACAGATTATCTGAGAAATTTTTTATTGTTTCAGCCCGAAGTCTGCCTTATTTATCCTTCCTTAATCATTATCATGACATCAGAACTCAGAATATTGATGCCGCGGGAGTGTTCAATATGCAAATGAGTCCCCTACTAATTTGAATGTGTATGTGTGTGTGCACATAAAGTGTCCAGTATGGAATTGTGTGCAAGTGGCTGAATTCCTAACGGCTCTTTGTTAGATGTCGTATGGATGGAATTGAATCTAATGGTTTTGCACTTAACAGCTGAATTCTGTCCATTTTTCTATGTCAAACCTTTCAATAACGCATACAATGACTGCAGTGGCAGAGTGTAGGTGGCATTTTCTAATTATGTAAAAAATAAAAGAAATGACAAGTGTGTGTCATACAGTAAGGTGTATCATACATTAATCATACATGTGTATGTGGCGTGTGAGGGTGTGTTTCTGTGAATGATGTGTGTGTGTAAAGACTTCCTTTGACAGGCAAAGTGATGAATGACCCTTTTCTCCAAGCTCTGCACAGCCGAAAACTCTGCTTTTCACTGCATGCATTATGCCTTAGTGTGTTGCTCTGTTTGTGTGTGTGTGTGTGTGTGAGAGAGAGAGAGACCGAGACCGAGACCGAGACCGAGACAGAGACAGAGACAGAGACAGAGACAGAGACAGAGACAGAGAGAGAGAGAGAGAGAGAGAGAGAGAGAGAGAGAGAGAGACAATGACAATGCGTGAGTGTTTAGGTGGTTAGGTAAGTGGTGACCCCACGGCCATTGGCTCCTCTAGTATTATTGTTCCAATTTGTCTTATTGTGTGTGTGTGTGATATGAGCAGTTGAAATGGAAATAATAGACTGACAGCTTAAGAATTTTTGACCCTTTATTTGGACAAATGGAACATACTAAAATGATGACATCAAATTTGTAGCATAAACTCAAGCTTCAAAGTATTTTCCTTAATGATGGATGGATGGATACATAGATGGATACATAGATGGATACATAGATGGATACATAGATGGATACATACATACATAGATAGATAGATACATACATACATACATACATGCATAGATACATACATACATACATACATAGATAGATACATACATACATGCATAGAAAAAAGCAGAAATTTGTCTTTGACACGGCTCGATTAAAAGTAAAACTATCCCATTAAAGACACTAAAAACATTCTTTTTCCAAACACTTGGACAGGACCGATGTCAGGGCCACTGGCCTGTAGTCCGTCAGATCCTTAGGTCGTGTTTTTTTGGGGATTGGGATGATTTCTGATTCCTTCCACTGGTTGGGGACGATTCCGGCGTCCAGAAGGTCCTGGAACAGCCTGATGAACACCCCACTCCTCAATAATCATCAATAATCATCAATAATGGGTGCTTGAAGGGTGGAGCCAGAGACCAAGTGATTGGTGTTGAAACGAGTGAAGAAGGTGTTCTATTGTTCCGGAAGAGTGATGGGGTCTGAACAGTTGGCCTTTGCAGGTTTTACTGCTCTGCCCATGCTGGTGTTTAAGCCCTGCCATGCTTCTCTTCCATTTCCTGGTATTCATTTCTTCTCCACACTCTCCTTACACTTCATTTCAGTCAGTCTGGCCTTCCTCCTGAATTCTTTCGGGAGCTCCCTTGCCCTGACTTTGTCTCCTAGTAAAAAAAACGAATATGTTTTAAACTAAGCAGGCTTTCAGGTCCTTGGTAATCCACTTCGTGTTGTTTGGATATAAGATTACAGTTTTAGTGGGAGTGACGATTTCCTCGCGGAATAAAATGTACTCTGTGAGTTAAGATCATTTCCACAGTCATTAAAAAATCAATCCCACTCCGTCAACTCAAAACAGCATATTACTGTCTCTGTTGCATCCTCATTTCATATCTTGATGGTCTTTGTAATCGTTTCCCCTGTTTTCAGCTGTGACCTATATTTTGGTAACATGAGAAATACATTGTGGTCAGACAGTCCAATAGGTGGGCGTGGTTTAGAAGTGTATGCCAAAGCACAAATCCAGTATGTTCTGATTTCTTGTTGGAGTTGAGACATATTGCTCTAGATTGGGAAGAAGTGTGGAAATATCACACCTGTTAAAATCACCCATTATAAACACTGGCTGCTCTCTGGTCTGAGTCACCACTTTATTATAATGCTGGTTATGTGCTCGGCAGCTAGATTAAAGTCAGGACCTGGAACATAGACTAAAATTACCGTAATTAGTGAAAATTCTCTGGGTAGGTAATGTGGTCTAAATGATAGCTAATAGTTGTTTGCAGCTCTCCCTCATTCTCACTGTGTAGTTACTGGCCCGCCTCCTGTTTATAGCCATGCAAAGCCCGCCCCAAATCCACTTCCGCGTTTTGACTGTATCCCTGTCATATCGGATGATGTCAAATCCTTCAAATCTGCCTCCTCAGAGAGCCACGTCTCAGTAAAGCACAGCACGCTTGATCGATGGGAATCCGGATCATACTTGATCAGTGCAGAAAGTTCATCCGTCTTGTTCCCTAGCAATTTGACACAGGGATGGCTGGTGGAGGTAACCAGCGTCCTTGTCTCCGCAACCTGTTGCATCTCTCTCCTCTGGAGCCTCTTTTCTTTCTCCAATGTTTTGCATTTTGTTCTCGAAGTAATTCCTGAGGTATGGTGTTTGAACGATGCAATGCATGGAGGCTGCTCAGCTCCAACAGGGCATCCCGGGAAAAGGTGATTCTACCTTGGGCGGCGGTGGATGGCTGCGGCGGTCTCAAGCAATGTCTGTTTTTGGGCCATAGACCCATGACTATGAGCTGTGTCCAGACCAGGTGAAGCACTGTTGCCATCCACATCACATCAGATTCCACAGACAGGAAAAGGAAAACACAAAAATATGCAAAAAAAAAAAAACACTTATAAAAAGCCACGGACAGCGCCCCCTGTGTACTTTATTCCGTCATTAATCTATGCATTTTAAAGATGTGTATGCACTGTCTGTATGTGTCTTACTGACAAGGGCTGGGATCATTGATCGATAGGAGATATTTTTACATTATATGAAAAAAATTAATTTAAGCGAAGTGACCACAGCATGAACAGCATGAAATTCTTCTCTGCATTGGACCAGGTCACCAAGTGAAGCAGTGGGTAGCCAGGAACACAGCACCCGGGGAGTGTTTGGGGACGCCTTGCTCAAGGGTACCTCAGAGGTACCAACAGCAGTCCTGGGATTCAAAACCACAACCTTCTGGTTGCAAGGGCAGCTCCCTAACCACTAGGCCACCATCTGCCCCATGCTTGTGGCATAATTGTTAGGGTTACTTGCTCTGTGGTTTCTGTGTTCTTTTGCTTTGTTATTTCACAATAACAGCGCTTGCAGTTTACCAGGGCATATCAAGCAGGTCACAAATTCCATGAACTGATATTGGACAAAGGTGACATCCTAAGATGGTGAAAACATTTACAAAAAAAAAAGTGAAGTTCCTGAGCTCTTCAGTCTTACCCATTCTACTGGATGCTTCTTTTTATACACCTGCTAAAACACTTCAATAATAAGTATGGTGTCCATATACATTTTGCCATATAGTGCATTTCTGATTAATGCTCCCTGAGCTAACTGACCACTTGGAAATAGATGGAGGTGGCATGAGGGGAAGGGCAAACAAAGAAATTACAGTAATCCCCCGCTTTTCGCTGGGGTTACGTTCCAAGATGGTTGGCAAATTTTCAGTGTGTTACCACCACCGCTGGGCTGGTGGCAATAATACAGTTCAGTTCTCAAAAAAAGGCGAGGATATTTGCAGTTTCTGCGTTATTGTGGGGATTTCCACATAAAACGATGAGTTTGGTTCTTTTAAAAAAAATCTGTGTGTGGCTGAATCTGTGACTCCTGATCCACGTAAAACTGGAGGATTACTGTATTGGATAATATTTTTGGTACAAGAAGAAATAGTAGAAAATGTGGTGGCAGCTGGTGGCCGAGTGGTTAGGGTGTTGTCCCTGCAATCAGAAGTTTGTGGATTTGAATCCCAGCTGCTTGTGTCATCACTAAGGTTCATGTGTGAATATAAGGGGTCATTTTATATATGTAAATAAATAAATATATATATATATACTTTGAATTATCATGTTTTAGTTGAAGACTGGAGGCCAACAAGAATTATGTCTTTTAAATGATATGAATTGTGCTTAATATGAACAGGGACATGAACTAATTAGTTAAAGAAAGGGTCCGTTTTATTTCCAGGTTGATTTTTGCTCTGTTAGTTCTTCGAGAGAATAGTAAATGTCTTGTAAAGTGAGGCAGTGGGGACTAATATAATCCCCTCATTTTGTTCGCTGTGGAGTTGGCTGAAATGTCCACTTCTTCCTAGAGGACCACATCACATTAAATTGCATAATTCTTTTCTTCAGAGACTTATTAGCACATTTCTGACAAGTCTTGCTTCATCTCTCATGATTAAAAAAAAAATAAAGCGCAACAAAAAAAATATCACTGTACCTTTATATTTCTCTCACACTTCTTTTTCTATCTTTTTCTTCTCTCTTCACCCTTCCTCTCCCTCTCCCTCTCCCTCTCCCCCTGTCTAATTATGTTTGACCTGACATTTGGCTTCCCCCACGTAAGTTTTCTAATTTGGCTGAGAATTTTCTTCTCACACATCGCCCCCCTCTCTCACCTTGCAGGGGTTTGCTTCTCCTGTCCTTATGTGCCTTATTATGGTGTCCCACAGGGCTCAATTGTTGGACCTTTAAAAGGTTATCATTTTCTCTAGCCCATAATGCTGGGAGACATTAAATGTTCAAAACGCTGTTAACACCAGAAAAAATAGGAAAGATGTTCAGATTCTAGTTAGTGTTATGAAGATGTATCAGTTTCAGTTTGCCAGTATTGTCAGAAAAAGCTGCCTAGCTTAGCTTAGATCGTGTTTACACATACAAGGGAATTTTTTTGACCTTTCATCCACACGCATATGCTATTTTAGGTCACTGAAAACTGACCTTTTGGAAAACTTCCTCCACTGTGAAGATGTTGAGGCCTCAAAATGGTTGAATAAATCTTCCTTTCCTATCTGCTTACCCATAGACTATAATCCCTATGACTACAGATTGTTTACAACATTTGGTATAACTGTGGTTGGGAGAGGAATCCAGGTTTTCAATATTTCTGTAGTAAATGTTTTTTTCAAAATGTTCATTTGTTTAAAGAGTTGCCAAATTACACCAGGCAACACAAATTTGTTTCATTCTGTTTTGTAGTGTTTGTTATACAATCTCTGTGCTGATTTTGGTGGTAACTTTACATTTACATTTATTTACATTTACATTTACGGCATTTAGCAGACGCTTTTATCCAAAGCAACTTCCATCTCCTAACTATAGGGGGCAGTCTCTCCCTGGAGCAGCTTGGGGTTAAGGGTCTTGCTCAGGGACCCAGTGGTGGTGCTAAAGGTAGGATTCGAAACCCAGGACCGCTTGGTCCAGAGGCAAGTATCCCACCCACTGAGCTACCTCCACCCTTTTATTTTCATTTAGCTTCAAGGGTTTAGTTAGAAACGTCATTTTTAGAAAAAACTAAACTCAGTGGCTCGGTTGACTGTCTTTTGTTCTACTAATTTGGGGGTGGTGGTAGCTCAGTGGGTAGAATACTTGCCTCCAGATCAAGAGGCCGTGGGTTCGAATCCTTCCCTCAGCATACCTGGGTCACTGAGCAAGACCCTTAACCCCAAGTTGCTCCAGGGAGAGACTGCCCCCTGTAGGTAGGGAACGGAAGTCGCTTTGGATAAAAGCGTCTGCTAAATGCCATAAATGTAAATAAATACTTATAACATTTCGCAAATTAATATGTTGTTTGTTTGTTGTACATGTAGATAACAGGGTTGCCGTTTCACACGCATTGAGTGTGAGACACATGCATCAGTGAGACTAATATGAAAATAATAGTAGTATTACAACAACCTTATAATGAAAAATATACAGAAAATGTAGTTTATCTGTAGATATTGAAAATGTGATTTTTTTTTAAATAAACGTGCAAGACTTGACTAAGAAACATAAAAATGTGTTACCCAGTGTTACTTTCAATCCCTCATTCAATAAATCTTGAACAATCCATAGACAGTTGTTAACTGTTAAATGCTGCCTCTAAGTTGGTGTACTGGTTAAATGTTGCTGCTTTATGATAGCTAAACTACCCATTGATTAACCATTTTCAAAACCTTGATGGTATTTTAGAGAAGTACAAATTTTGCCTTGACAGAGAAGACACTTTTACATATTTTGATGAACGCTTACTGTTTATTTGCTGGATTTAACAGACCCATAATGGCAGATTTATATTTTCTGCCCCGCCATGTGTTAAACGGGCACGTTGACGTAGTGAGTGTACTTTCACCCTGATGTGTGAATGTGTGCATGGAATGTGTTTAGACATCTTGCACTAGAATTAGCAGAAAAATATGAATTTAGGTTTGTTCCAATTTAAGTTTACTATGACTAGGGGTGTCCAGTTTTTGTTCCTTTTTGCCCGGTCTTGCTTGATTGCTCGCTGTTGATATCTTTGCTTCTTTTTGTTTCTCGGTCATGATGAAAATGAATGTCACAGCCGGGCCGGTTCGGTTGCCTCCTGCCGGGAAATTTGTTTTCCTGATAAAGCCGAAAGCTCCCTAGAGGCCTCGTCCCCACACCTGCGAAAATGTACCAGAGAGGTGCACCGACTATTTTGCATTTGACGCTAGGCTAAGAAAAGAAAAGCCAAACTTTCCCTGTAGTATCAAAGTCATGGGTTCCTCGGGCTGCTCAGCAAGACTGCACATGATTTGTCACCCCTGACTGGCTGGACGCTGTCCAAAAGAAGATTAGTTTTTTTTTTGGTTTTTTTTTTTACCTCTTTCAGAAAGTCCCCACACTTCCCAGTTCACCCCTTAATGAATACTATGATAAAGTCTGGATGTTGAAAACAGAGTAGAACACTTCAGAAGCGTCGGATTTTGCGAAAATGGGAGGGAATTGCACCTTTTCCATATTCATCCGCAGCATTTAATTGCATGTTAATTGCTGCTATTAGACAATCCTATTTTGATCAATGGCTCTCTCTCTCCCTTTCTGTCTCCAGCCATATTTTTCAGAATGCTGCTATGGATGTTGTCTCTGGGGTGGAGTAGATAATGGACAGGGAGGCTTTATCAGGCTGGCGGAGTGACTGGCTGCCATTGTCTCTGCATATTCACAAAGCCTTATTGTAATTAGCCTGTATGGTAATCAGAAACATGGTAAAACGCTGCTGTCACTCAAACGCTGTTGTTTTTTGGCTTATATTGGGCCCATTGTTCTGTGCTCTGCATCTGCCCATTGTCTCGAAAGGCTGATAATCTTGCTGAAACCTCTTTTTCTACAAGCTGCAATTGACTAAACTTTATTCCCTTCTTATGGCTTTCATGTGAACTTCGCATTTATATTTTTGTATTTAAAGTCGGTAGTGCTTAGGCAGTTTGGCCTGAGTTTTCAAAGACGAAGTTTGTAGCTGCGGAGGTTTCTACTAAATCTTATTCAGCCAGACGTCTGGGTTCTAAGGCAGATTGGAAAGTATGAGGCCTCGTCTCGATCCAGAAAATGGCACTGAATGTCCAATGGTCTAGCGATTTGCGTCACTTTCGGACACAAGTAGGACACAAATCAAAGCACAGTTTATGGGCCGTGTGCATAACAAACAGCAAAATGCACTTTTTTCTATCTTGTATATGCACTTGCACATATGCACATATGCAAAATGTTGGAGGATCGTACAAAAAGGTGATGAAGATATTGCAAATTCTACTCCATTTACTTTAGTCTGAGGAGCTTGTAGCTGCCAGTTTCGCATGAAACCAGGTGTAAACTTGTGGTAACAGTAACCAGTGGCATTAGACACAGTTGCTAGGTGGAGGCATGAGCCGATCAAATTATGATGCGACTGCAAAAAATGTACAATTTGAAACAGAACAAGCAGTGATGTGTTCCTGTGGTTTCTTACAAACTCAGCATGTACATTTCTGTTGAATGTTTTGGTGGGAAAGAACTTGCTGGACTTTCATCTTCTCTTAAATCTCAAGCTTGACTTATTTTACTGCATTTAAAATATTTGAAGGAACGTAGATTTGACCCTAAGCGCCTTCTTTGAAGGCGTTTTTTACTTTTAAACAAGGATTAATTCAAGTTTATAGGCTGCACTGTATTGCCAACTTAATGACGTTGGTTATTTGGCTCCGACTTTTGAGTCAGTTGAGAGATGTTTGTCTGTATACAGGCCTCCATTATTTTCCAACAGATTTGTATTCAGTCTTTTCTCGGGGGGAGGGGACATATTTAGTTTAATGGCAAATTATGTTACTATGAATAGATGGTAGGAGCCTAGTGGGTAAAACACCTGCCTGTGAACCCGACGACCACAAAGTTGCAGGTTCAAACCCCCCACTTCTACACTTAACCCTCAGTGTCTCCAGGAGGACTGTCCCTGTAACTAATGATTGTAAGTCGCTCTGGATAAGGGCGTCTGCCGAATGCCACTTTTAGTTTTGAGTCCTGAGTCCTTTTTACTGGATGCCAGGGGAGTGCGATATCCCACACACTAAGTGACAATTATACCAAAGGAAAATAAAACTGAATACAAATAAGAACAACAAATGGTCTTTTATTATAACTTAGTTTAGGTGCGGTTTTGCTATTCTTTTACTAATTAACTCTAAAGAGCAGATCACATCCACAGAAGGCACATCTAGCATCTAGTACACACTATTTAGTCCATATCTAGCTATAACATGGCTGTTAGACAGTTTCATTTGTTCCTCATCAGAGGCCTAAAAGTACTTTATTCATGTGTGTAAGCACGTCTGCATACACAAGAGGAAGTGAGAAAGTGCCCCTAATTAACGCGGGCAGTTAAATGTGACCCGTAGATGCACACTTTTGTCTAATTAAATTCTCCCGTTATCTTTCCTGGTCTGGTCAAGTGGGGAAGTTGTGCCCATCGGCTCACTTTAAGTGGGTCAATTACATATTAGCATCATGTTCCATCCCCTTATGACCTTATTACCATCACGGAACTGTTCTGTTTTGCTACCAGCTCCTTTTGTCTTTGTCTTGAGATTATTTTGTAAAAACACAAAGTGTAACTCCTTACAGGTTAAAAAGATTTTATTTTATTTCTTTGACATGTTTCCAAATTCCAAATATTATTATTATTATTATTATTATTATTATTATTATTATTATTATTTAATTGTTCATTTGGTAGGTTAGTACAGGAGGTCCTTGAGTTACGACACGTCGTTCCTATGTCAGTGAGGAACCTGAATTTTGGTGTACGTTGAAACGCCCCCTAACTTAACACAGTTAAAATCATATACTAGAACATAAAAACACAACTAAGCCACAGAAAAAAGGCATGAATATACTGTACTTTTAGCAGTCTAGAATGGCGTAGGTAAGTGTACTAGGGGTGGCAGGTCCATCACTCATGTCACTGTATTCTGCGTATTCTACGTATTCTTCCGCCGCATGCAAACAAACTAGTTCGCCAACGTAGTCCATCAGTACAACGCTACACTCGATTGTCTTCTCTCAATACTGTAGTTACCTGAGAAATAAGGACAAAATAAGGACAGATATTCGTTTTTATCACACTACATTTATGGTTACGTTTTGCTGGTGCTAATCTAACTGGTAGCTTAGTGTTTAGGGCGTTCACCCTGCCATCATAAAATTGTGAGTTTGAATCCCAAGACGGCTAGTGGCATGCAACGGTACTCTGTAAAATACCGGACCGTTCGGTACACGCAGCACGGTCTGGTACGCCCTTGTGTACCGCGGTAGTTCGGTTTTGCACTTCCTTTTGAAAGTTAAGCAGCAAGTGCCAATGAGCGAAAGCCCTCCCCTGAGACTTAATTTCCAATCACTGTTGTGGCTCCACTCACTTGCCCTCCCCCACACTGACGTAACTGGAGCTGAGCCCACAGCTCCGCACGCAGACGCGGAAAAACAAGAAAAACAAACCAGCATGGCCAGCACCGGCGGAACAGACGCGAGGCAGACGTTTGGATGGATTTTTTTACGGGTTCATTGTAGAATACAATGACCAGGGAGTCCAACCAGTTAATAGAAACGTTGCTGTTTGTAAACATTGCCTAACACGTGTCCCATACGCTA
>JBBPDC010035185.1:0-12080 GCA_037974485.1 Hemigrammopetersius urotaenia | reverse complement strand
TCAGGTGAACCTGATCTCCACCTGGAGCTGTGATTATCAGGGGGCTGATTGGGAACACCTGGTTGATCCCTTACGTCAGAACAAGTCCTTACAGTATGGCTTCTGAATCTGTGTTTAAGGCTCATTTTCTTTTTGCCGATTGTAAAGATTGAGGTGGTAGAGCAGCACAGAAGAAATATCAAAACAATTTGTATCAAAACAAGATGTTAATGCAATTAGCATAAAAAGTCATAGCCAATCACCAATGCAATGTTTTATATCGGTGAGAATGTGGTGATGCTGTAAAAATTAAATCATTAAATAAATTTTTTTTTTTTTCTTCTTGGTGTTCAGGGATGGCCAGGGTACACTGTCATTCCGGGTGCTGGACTGTCCAGACAAAGCTGCACTCATTCAAGTGGATGAAAAAGGCTATTTATCTTCAGGCTCTCTGACTGGCACAGCCTCCTTACAGATCACCTCTCAGGAGACTTTCGGAGTCAACCAAACTGTCATCTTAGCTGTGAAGGTAAGGATTTCTCTTAACCTTACAACACAAGAACCGAAGATGTTGCTTAAAAAACTGTATAATATAATAATGTTAATACAGCGTTGTACAACACAAGATTGATTTGTAAGTGCATTATTAATCTAGAAATATTAGTACTGAGATTGTTCTGATCTTTCAAGTGGTGTTTCCACAGGTGGTCACTGTGTCTTACTTGAGATTGGCTACCAGTCCGGTATTCTACACTGCTAACAGGGAAGCTTTATCTGCCATCCCACTGGGCACGGTGTTGACTTTCACCGTTCACTTCCATGACAGCACTGGAGAAGCTCTACACAGCCACAATTCCCACCTCACCTTCTCCACCAACAGGTACAGCTTCTCTTCTCCTCCGTGTTTCTCCTGTCCTGAAATTTCGTGTCAAGAATGAGGGAATTCTCCATTTGATAACTACAACATTAAGTTTTGAAAAAGGGGTAGTGGTGGCTTAGTGGTTTGGGTGTTCGCCCTGTGATCTGAAAGGTGTGGGTTAGAATCCCAAGACTGCTAGTGGCAGCACTGAGGTGCCCTTGAGCAAGGTACCGTCCCCACACACTGCTCCCCGGGTGCTGTGTTCCTGGCTGCCTACTGCTGCACTTGGTGAATAGGTCTGAAGGTATGCTGTGGTAGCTGCACCAAGACATTAACAGGAAGTTGAGTTAAGTTGAGAGGTGGGACCTTCAAGGATTGGACCGGTTTGTTCACCACACCTTGAACTCTTTCATGTTCCTCAGACTGTTCCTGAGCAGTGTTTTCACTGTGGTAAAGTGTTGAAGGGCTGCAATAGTGTTTAGGTAGGTGATGCGCATCAAAGTAGCATCCATGTGAATTCTAAGACCCAAGGTTTCCTAGAAGATCATTGCTAAGACCATCACACCACCCCCAGCTTGTCTTCTTTCATAGGGCATCCTGGTGGTGAGATTTCTTCTGTATGATCACAAGGCACATGCACCTGGGAGTCCACATTGTGTAAAAGGAAACCAGATTCATCAGACTAGGCCACCTTCTTCCATTGCTCTATGGTCCAGTTTTGGAGCTGTTCACTCTTGATGATATGATTACAAGTGCATCTAATTACAGGTGTGAATACACCGAAGATGTCAGTGTCATTGTGAGGTTGCGAGTGCACCACTCCCCAAACAGTATCCAGTCAAGAGCAGGTTTGTGATTAGAAATTGACCTTTTATAAAAGGCCCGAGGGTGGGTAACAATCTGTCCATCAACAGATGGGTTTTAATGTGAGCTCGGAGCTCGGTTGGGGTTTAAAATAAAACAAGCAGATGTGGGTGTATTTGGAGAAGAGTGGTCATCACTATAGACCACTGGAGGGCCAGCACAGTTTGATGGTAGTTTTCCTCAAACACATTCACTGAACTTGATAATTAACTGGTAAGGTGAACCAGGTGTTTCTGAGCAGGGAAATCACCAAAACGTGTCGGACTATGGCCCTCCAGGACCGGAGTTGCCCACCCCTGCTATAGACTGTAGTTCAGAAGTGAGTACACAAGAGAGAAGAATATTTTCCACTGTCAGAGTTTTAACTGGAAATTATACTTATTTTAGCTTCAAGGTATTTGCACTCACCAGTGCTTGTTTTTTGGCAGTCAGAAGCTGTTGAAATAGTCATGAAGAGCAATGCTTCTTGGCTAGATTCAAGAGAGTAATTTGTCAAGCTGCTCCCTTCCATTCTAAACGAAGCTGTTTCCACCTGAGCAGGCTAAATTAATGGGGGAGTGAGGAATGAGCAGATAGAGGCATTACAACACCAGAGGCTTAGGGAGTCCCTAAAACAGCCGCACATTAAATTGATTCTATTACTTTGCTCTCCGAAGCCCCTCGGCAGCCTATTGGAAAAGCAGGATGGACACATAAGAGTGAGGGAGCTGCAGAGTGATTTGAGGGAGGAAGCTGTTTACTGTGATGGGATCCAGGAGGACTCCAGGGGTTGGAAGGATGCAGCTGTGGCCCTGATTGGTCTGGACTCCTTTGAGAAATTGTTAAGTGTGAGGGACCACTCCTTTTCTATACATGACATGAATGAGCTCCTCAATAATGTAATTGCTGTTAGAACAAAGACTTTTTTTATGTGAAAACTACATCTAGCCTACAAATATGTAGACACATACTGTATTTAAACTCCTTTATCGGCACTCGCAGATTCAGTCTAACGCAGATTTTTTTTTTGGAGAACTGTTACCGCCACCAGTCCAGCGGTGGCGTTAATACACTAAGAAGTTGTCAAACGCCATAAAAAGAAGTCTGCTGCAGTATATAGCATGACTGCTCAGTGACTTGTCCTTGTATTTTATTGTGCCACCCCCCCCCCCTTTTTTTTTACTTTTTTTCAAATTCCACCCCGCCCTCCAAGTGTGATTTCCCCACGGTGCAAGCACTCAGACACTTCAAACTCCCCAGTTCGACCTTGCTCTTGGAACGTAAGCCCCACAAAATATATATATATGTGTGTGGTTGTGTATATGTACCGTATACATTAAATCTGGCTTTTTTTTAGACATGTTAGAAAAGCCAAGTATCAAGAGGTGGAACTACTACACAGCAGCAGCATGTTTATGGGGAAAAAACATGAACAGTAATTTCAAATTGCAAAAATTATAAATCATAAAATTTTTTGCCTTGCATGATCAACTTCACTTAAATATTTTATTATGAATTTCTTTCTGATATTTTTGCTTTTGTTTATGTGGAACATGTGAATAGTCATTTGTGGATAAAGTTCTTTATAAATGAACTTGTCTGTCCTGTTAGACCTAAATATGTTGTAGAACAAACGTGTAAACACACCACTGACATTGTTTAGAAATGTTTCAAGGCAAGTTGGAGCAACACAAGAAAACAGAAACAACACTAGACTGTATATGTGCACGCAGGACAAAATGCAGAGATGGCTAGAAAAAATGTAACAGTAACAAAACATCAGGACAAGACAACATTTAGTGCAGTCAGTGGCTTAGTGACTTATGACAGATACTGTATTCCAGCAGCAGATAGCAGAGCAGAGAATGGAGATGGAGCAGCAAGCAATAAATGTACAAATAGAAGCAGCAGTACAGAGGATGTGCTGTATATAATAAATAACAGGGGTTTACACTTGTGCGATAAGTTATTAAAAGGCAGAACACAGTTTAGTGTGTAAATGGATTGTGTAGGGATACGTGTGTGTGTGTACAGGGTTGTGTAAAATCTCTTGTTCTCTATCTTTTCTTGTTTTGAAACGTGTATGATTTTGTGAGGCTCTCTGTTTAGTGAAATCCACTTATCTTTTGTTCATTTCTCTCTTTCTTTCCTTGTTCTGTTCTCTCTCTGTCTCTCTCTGCAGGGATGACCTGGTGCAGGTGGGAAAAGGCCCCAGTAATAGCACCCTGATGGTCCGGACGGTGAACGTGGGTCTTACTCTGCTGGGTGTGTGGGATATAGAACAGGCCGGTCTTGCTGATTACATCGCCCTGCCTGTACAGCATGCCATCCACCCTGTGGAAGCCCAGAGCCTCATTGTCGGAGATGTCATCTGCTTCTCTGCCCAGCTCCTCAGCCAGGAAGGTCAGGGTTCTACTCATTTCTCTTTAAACTCCACAGCCACACCTCTTCCCTCACCTCCTTTCACATTCACTTCAATTCACCTCTGCATGGTGAAAAAAGTAATTTTCTTAGTGAAGTTCCCTGCAGAGAACACTCTTTTGCATCTTTTACTGTTTATCTGCTGACTAGCAAAAAATATATTTGTTAAATTGTGTAAAATTGTATTATTTTTATAGAACCATGTGACCAGTGTTCAACCCTTAATGTGTGACTTTATGCATATGTTTACATGTCATATTTTATTCTTTGTATTGAAATAAAATTAGTAAAAATGTCAGTGGTAACAGACAGAATGATAACTCTTATGCTTAAATATCGCTTAAAATTGCAATTTACAAAAACAGCAATTTAATTTCAAATGATGTGCACCTACAATGTATTAGGGTGGATATTCATTTATTCAGAGAACAATGCCTTGTTAAGAAATAGCTAGAAAATAAAAAATGTCTTTTCTGCAGGAATCTCTGGTTCCTGGAGCTCCTCGTCCAATGTCGTTCTGGAGATCCATCCCAAAACTGGTGTGGCTGTGGCTAGAGACGCAGGCACAGTGACAGTTTATTATGAGGTTCCAGGCCAGCTGCGTACTTACAGAGAGGTAAGACTTGTGTTGTGAAGCAGCAAATTTTGGCTCATCTTTCTGCTATTTACAATATAATAGGCTGGAATGGGCTGAGAATTGCTGGTGGGAGATGTTTGCAGCAGTGCTACAACACCTGACCCATCTCTGTCACAGCATACAAGAAATTCACAGGGGAAATCATTATATTCAGGGCAGCTGGTTGGTGTAGGGTTGTGGGTAATATGTTCTCTAGCAGGTTGAGCTTTGATTCACTGCATGGACAAGCACACTACGCACCCATAAGAGTCCCTGGGAATAACTCTACATGTACTACATTTGCCCACATCTGTTACATGATTTAAATCAAACTTTGCTTATAAGAGCATCTGCCAAATATGTAAGTTAATGGAAATGCAAATGGCTTATCCACTGTCCCTGTGTTTTTTAACATATTAGTGAATATTCTTCTTTTTTTGATGCCTCCTCTTCTCTTATAGCTTTTGAAATCTTGGCTGGGTTCAAAGGCCAAAAACGTCCGATAATAGGGGGCGAGTATTGATCATTTAAAAATGTAATTTATGTGGTTGAGTCACCTCTGTCATATGTGGGGGGAGGGAGTGGAGGAGCGAGTCTTTTTAGAGCAAGAGTGGTTTGCTCCATCTGTTTTCAGCCGTCCTTAACCACAAGTGGCTTGGTAAGAGACAGCAAGTCAGTGCCCCCTCAGTGGTTGAGTAGTAAAACATGACTCAATGAATGAAGAGAGTCAAAAATGGCAACAGTTTGATACAACGTGAGCAGAATTTTGGCCAGAACCACTTTTTCTGGCCATAAAATCAATGTCTGGGTGTTTCCAAACCACGTAATCATAGCAACCACACAATCACATTTCATATTTTCTTGCAGATATCTTTTCTAAGATCTTGCCTACTGAGCAAGTTGAGTAAGAGAATCATCACGTATATTAAACTAATTCAGAATAATTCACCAGAAATATCCATCAGGCTGTGATCCTGTGGATTCCTAGAGGGCTAGAAGATGGCAGAACTGCACAAGTGACACGGACTGGAAAACCAGTGCAGTTTCATGTCTTGGAGGATTTTAGTTTTGTATAGTACAATGAAAATTGAATTCTCTTTCTTTACTGAGGTCTTTAAAAATGGAACAGAGCTTTACATTTTAATACTTCTCTGTTGCTTTGACTATTTTCCATCAGTTGGATTCCAGAGAGGCCATGTATAAGATCAGTGTAGTTCCAAATGGGGGAAAAAAGCAAAGGGAGGGGGGAGTGTTATGGGACTTGGGTATCTCCCTACCAGGTGATGGGTAGCTTATTGTTGTTATTATTGTTTTTATAATTCTTGGGTGCCTCGTTACCATGTCCCTTGACTCTCCAAATCCATTTGATTGTGGTTATAATGTTCTTTTTAATTGTTATTGTCATGGGTTCAAGTCCCAGGACTGCTTGTGACACCACTGAGGTACCCTTGAGCAAGTGATTGTCCCTATGCACTGCTTCCTGGGCGCCACTCATTGGTGGCAGCCCCCTGCTTCACTTAAGGAATGGGTTAAATGCAAATAAAGAATTTCACACTGTGTGCTGTGCTGTAGTGTGTTCATGCGTGAGTACAAGGGGCAGCTTTGCTTGACATTATGAATTTTGCCATTTGATTGTCTACTCATAGTCCCTTATGTTGTCATGGAGACAGATCAGGCAATGGAGCCCTGTAGTCTTTCCTACTGATGCTGCTGTAAGACTCTGCCTTCACTTAGACTGCTTATTGATGCCACGCTGAAAATCACACAATTACTTTTCTAACAATATTATATAATATGTATATTGAACCAATCTGTGAGTACTGAGGTGACGCAGCCAATAAATCACAAACGTACATGCTCAACACACAAGCTGACATCAGATGAACACCAAATTACACATTTACAAATATGACAAAATACTTCAACGCCCACATTATGACAGTCTTCATGTCCAGCAGGAAACTATGAATGAATACTAGATTGCAATCAATATGACAAAGAAGTTCTAGAAGCTGTGGTTCTGAAAGGTAATCTCACTCTTCAAACAAATGAAAAGAAAGCAGTCCTTTAGCACCCACCCCTTCCGAATGAAAACAATCCACATTCCCGCAGCAAAGAATCACGACAGTTTGCAATTAGAAGAGCCAGAGTGCTTTGTTCACCTGCATGCACACACTAATTCCCTCTCATCCCAAACACTGGACCCATCTGTCTTCATTATGCTGTATAATCAACTGATAGCACGCACAATGCACAGCATAATTCAAGAGTAATGGAGAGAGAAGTACACATTATAATTAAAAGAAAATAACATGGAGGCCATTAAATTCAAAGTTCTTTATTTGTCTCCTACATAATAATACAAGTACAACATGTGGGGAAATTAGTCAACCTTTAAGATATTGCAATAAAGTTATCAAATAATTTAAATTAAATTAAACAAATTTAAAACAAAACTAGATTGAGAGAGAGACATTGAGAGCCAGTGAGAGAGACTGTGTGTGAGAGGGAGACGGAGAGAGAATGAGAATGAATGGGTTCACATATGACTGTAGCTCAAACTTGGTGTCCTGAGGGCTCACAGTGTCCTGGACAACAGAATTTTAATGCTTCAGAAAGGATGAATGACTGGGTGGAGCTGTATGAAGTTAAAGCTCAATATTCTGCCTTTTCAGTGAAGATGCACTTGATTAGGTTGAGGCTCTATTCATGTAATTGTTGTGCAAAATAATCTCAAAAGACTTTATTATACGGACAGAAATCCACAGTTCAGCTCTCCTAATTCTAGGGACCTGCCCAAAAACAACTTAAATCCTTAAACATTTGTGTGTCACTCTGACACACTCCCACACTGATAAGCTGTACTGGTGTTGAACAGGGTGTTGGTGTCCCAGGGCCCCAGGGGCTGTGTGACACCATGAGATGTAAAACAGAGGCTGTTAGAAAGGGCAAATGAGCCAAACGCAATTACTCATGTAGGTCTGGGCGAAGGCCATGTATCTACTGTTAATCTTCTCATCCCTTTTTTTACAGGGAGAAAATAAAAGGGAATATTTCAGCATATTTCTGCTCTATAAGAAGCATAAAAAAATGTGGGGACCTAAGTTAAGTAGGTGTTATTTCAACCATCTACTCGGTGATCAGTCTTCCTCCGGGGATAGAGAGCAATGGAGGAACAAAAATGCAAGACAAGTGCAGGCAGGACAGGACTGCGCAGAGAGTGCAAAAAGAGACAATGTCTAGGTCTTAAAAAAATGCATAAGCAAACAATCAATATTGCAGTACAGGACCGCATGCCCCGCAGACAACAAAGGCAGTACTAGTGTGAGGGAACACAGTATTATGACTGAGACTTTATTCTAGCAGCAGTGTTCATTAAAGGCTCCTTTCCACAGGTATACAGGAACCGTGTTGTAGCTAAACTGTACTGTAATGGTACAGAACTTGAACGCTTTGATTTTCCAGTGTATCTGAGTCTGGTACTGTGTTTGTGATGTGTCAGAAATGCAGTTCTCTCCCTACAGTTTACGGCTGGTTGTCGTCCCAAAACCGCGTCCAGGGAGTCGAACCCACTGCGTGTTTTTCTCTCCGAGCTGATTTCGTTATTGTGGTCTTTTAGTATTTATAGTCTTGTTTGAGTTTTTCATTAAAAAAAAATATATATTCGTTTTAGGTCTTAGAAACAAACAGAAAGTAAACACGATCTTTGATCCCGAGAGAACTTTCAGGATAGTTTATACTCACAAGTGGGTGGGAAATAGATGGGGGGGAGGGGTCCAGGGGGTCCAGAGAGTGGCCAAGCAGCTACGCGCCAAGCAAAAGGGCAGCAAACTGCGAGCGGGTAGGAGGTCAAAGTCTTTTTTTTTTTTTTTTAATCATATTTTACTAATATGCTCTGAGTTCTAAGGGTGAGTGTGTTTGGCTTGCTGGTCAAAGAACATGCGTGGCCTGACCCCCAAATAAAAAACATTATTTAAAATGAATACACTTCTTTTAATGCTACATGCTGTTATTTTGTGCATTCACAATAGAAATTTACCCTGAGGATCCTATACTGTACCCATTTGTGCCCATATTCTATTTCATGTGCATTAACATATTACCAGTCAAGCTCTCTCTGAACTACTAAAACTCTTCTGTACTGTTGTATTCTTTTATGTGTGAAACATTGTGGAGCTGAATAACCCTTTTAATGCATTTTATAGTGGAGCAAATAAATGCATTAAACAGTGCAGCCTCAGTTGTCAGTATGAGTTGAGTCCTGTACTGTCGTATTCAGTGCATACTCAGTAAAAGAGGGCCAGAAACACATCCCTAAGGAACAACCGCCACATTGTTTTTGCAGGACCTGATTCTAAATCACATGTCTCTTGCAGGTCGTTGTTAACAGTGTCTCCAGGACGGCTGTCATGGTTCCCTCAGACGTGGGGAGGACTGATAAAGAAGCCAAGGTGCTGCTGACCACAAGAGAACGAGGCACTAACCTTATTGGTACGAGACTCAAAATAAAAGTCCCACCTGCTATCGCTGCTGTGATTAACCCTTTACCTCTAAAATGACAATTTTATAGGAGAACAAAAATTATTTGAAGAATTATTTTTAACTGTTTGCTACTGATATGTTCTGATTGGTCCTAATTTAGAACCTACTGTCTTTTCCAAGGCCTCCACTGAAGGTCCTTCTTCTGTAAAGTCAGAGATACAAGTTTCTTTTTGGAGAATTTCCATTGGTCCATCTTATTGACAATATAATATTTTCTCTTTGGGGTTTTAAATGATGTGTGGTAGGAAATGTAACATTTGTTTGTAGTTGTACATACATGTCCAAAAGTTCATAGACACCTGTTTATCCAGTGTTTCTTCTGAAATCAAGGATAATTATAGTGAAGTTTGTTCCCCCTTTACTACAGTCACAGCCTCTGTTCTTCTGGGAAGGATTTATACTAGATGACAAAACACTGTTGTGAGGATTGAATTCAATCAAATCCTCACATGATTGCATTAGTAACTCCAATTCATCCATAAGATATTGGATGGACCTCATTCACAGTCCAATGCCCCTTTATACCCCTCTGACTGATGCTTGGCATTGGGCTCGGTGACCATAGGTCTGTGTGTGGCTGTCTATCGACAGTCCTGTTCTTTATAGAGATTAGAATGTTAAAATGGCATAAAAACAGAAATTTTTATGCTAAATTTAAAATTATTGTGGCATACTATTCTGTAGTAATGAGTTATTCTCTCATTGGATGTTGATTTTATGTTTTGTTACTCTCTCTATGCAGGAACCTGTTCATCTACACAAATGGATAGCATTGGCTCTCTGCACCCTGAAACCTCCATCAGTTGCCACCTCCAATTCACCAGTGATGCGGTTCACTTCTCCGCTCATGACGTCTACCAGATACATACCGCTTTTGATACCTCTACAGGTCTGCGAATAACCACACTGTGTTTAGCACACATGAACATAAATATTGTAGTACAAAGCACAGTGATGCTTGATGTACTCCACTGAGTTTTCATTGTTTAACTTCAGTATCCTACCCAGTTTGATTCATCCTCTCCTCAAACACATTCAATCAACCTGGCAAGACTCCTGAGCTGAACACTCCTGGTGTTCATGTACTTGCCTCTTACACACCTTGTTTACTGGTAAACCTTGTTTTTGACCAATTTTTGCAAATGCTTGGCTGGCCCTCGGGTGGTGCCACCTTACACACACTACTATGTCAATGTCACTGCTGTGCTTAGAATGGCCCAAAAAGTTTCTCAGTAGCTGTATCTGTTTCTACGGTGGTCCCTATTCCTTTGTTGAAAGGAACGCCCCTCATCATAAACTGTTTATTGATTTGCTGTGTGATAATAAGTGCACATTCTTAACTGGGCAAACAATTAAACATGGCGCATGCAGTTTTTGGAAATTCGTTCAGTGTCAACTGAATGTCTATGAAAATGATTCATACCCAGACCAGATTTTGATTTATACCCTTTTCATTTGACCAGTAGTTCTATAGATATTAATGGCTTGTGCGAAAAAGATGCGTAACCTATCTTTATAACCTTCCCCTGTGAGCAGCCACAATGCACAGCCACCCTCACTAAGCCCTTTGGTTTTAGCCTTGAGCTGCAGTTGATTAGTGACTGACTGGAGGACTTGCTGCATCAGCTCAGTGTATTGCTGATTAGATTGCACTGGAACATTATGCACTCGACCATTTGAAATGGCATAATAGCTTGTTATCAAACATTTTTGTGGCAGTTTTAGAGAATATTGACTTTAGACATATTTTTTCATTCATGTCTTTATCTTGCATGCATTTTTCTGATATGCTGGTCATTTTTAGCCTGAGGAAACCTATTGGTAAAAAATAAAGTTTAGTATAATTCAAAATCTTGTATATGTATGAATGATTTTGGGCTCAACTCTACATGTTTTAAATGAGAGTGGTCCTTGAAAACAATCATAAACTTTAGCTTTTGGACATCGTGCTGCGTTGCACTCTAATAATGTCTTCAGTAGTTTATCGGGTTGATTGCAGGAGCTAATTGTGTTGGGGAGGGCTTTTGTGCTGCATGTGCTTATCTAAGTGGCAAATCAGAAGCTTAACCAGTCAACTGTAGCACATTTAAAGCCTTAAATACTCCCCGTGGAAGCTCTGTTACTCAGCCAGACCGATCCAGAGGCAGCATGGCTGATTAATATTCAGTGCAATGGGCTCTCAGCATTAAATGAGGGCATTTGGTGGTTTTATTGTTTGATTGATACTCTTGCCACTAAAACTTTGTGTAACTCTATGGTTACATATGTAAGTGACTTTTTTTCGGCCTTTAATTGGTCTTCCAGGCTTCTACAGCTGCGAGCTGAGCCTCCAGCCAGTGACTGACCAGCAGATCAAGGTGCTGAGCATGTCCATGACGAACGTGTTGGTGCGTGCGGCCGTGGAAGGCAGCCATTTCTCCGGCGAGCAGGTCACCGCTCAGCTGCCTGTAAATCCAGGCTTCTACGCCGATCAGACAGACGTCATCCTGAGCAGCCAGCACTGCTCCACTGATCTCACCGTTTATGGAGCCTCAGCAGCCCTCCAGCGCCTAGAGGTAGATCATCTGCCTTTTTATATATATATTCACTTATATTTATATATACACACCTAAAGGATTATTAGGAACACCATACTAATACGATGTTTGACCCCCTTTCACCTTCAGAACTGCCTTAATTCTACGTGGCATTGATTCAACAAAGTGCTGAAAGCATTCTTTAGAAAAGTTGGCCCATATTGATAGGATGCATCTTGCAGTTGATGGAGATTTGTGGGATGCACATCCAGGGCATGAAGCTCCCGTTCCACCACATCCCAAA
>JBBPDC010035159.1:0-12080 GCA_037974485.1 Hemigrammopetersius urotaenia | reverse complement strand
TCGTAACAACCAACAATTTATACAGGAAAATAATGACTATTAACAAGGTTGCCCAAACTTTTGCATCCCACTGTATATTCATATTGTGATTCTTTTCTTTCCACAGATTTTTATGCAGATTTTACTTTTTCATTATTTAAAAGATTCTATTTAGACTTACATTTGAATTATTTTATTATTGCATTTTATCTTACTCTTTTATTTTACATTATTCTGTTTTGTGCCTGTGTGTTGTGGCCGTCACCACGTAAGCAATTTTCTCTGGGATAAATAAGGTTTTCTGATTCTGATTGTTTCTCTGTTTGTCTGTCAGCTGACAGAAGTTTAGCCTGCCTGTTCACATTTAAGTTACAAGCAGTGTTTCAGCCTTACTGTTTTTGAGTGAGACTCAATACAGAGCTGCCTTTTATTGCTGCTAAAAAAGACGCCTCCAGTTTCACCAAGCGAAAAACAATTAAAAACCAAGATTCCCATTTGAGCCACACTTTTTTGGAAACCCATTAAACAGGCCTGTCTCTGAATGGCAGAACACTCGGTCAGGTGTAGTTACTCTGTTGGGGCTGAGATTCTGGAAAGAGTTCAATGTAGTTTAAAGCTACAAAATGTACTGTTCACTCTTCAGTCCTTGAGCTCCATGTATGGAAACAAAGCTGCAAAACCGGTCTATTTTATATGAATTATTAAGCCACATAAATGACATAAGGGAACGTCAGGGACAAATGTAGGATAACCAGTGGATATAGAAAAGAATCACCCCATTCCAAATATTCACATTATGCTGCTTTGCAGCTTGAAATTTAGACACGCAAAACACAGTGAACTTTATTACACCACACTCGGGTGAAAAATATCATGGTTTAGAAAGAAAAATAAAAAAACATCTGAGCGAGATAAAGGATCACCCACTTCCTTCAACAATGAACACAATTAGGTGTAACTACTCATCTTCTCCATTGCACACCGCACTAACTGGCTTCCACCTGTGATCAGCCGTAATCTTTAGGAGCAGCTATTCCTAGAGCATTCCAGGGCTTAGTAGTGCATCTGAAAGCAAACAGCAAGGCACTATCAAAAGATATGGAAGTTGTGGACAGGCAAAAATTTCAGAGGTTTTATCAATCCCTCGGGGCACAGTGAAGTCCATAACTAAGAAGTGAAAACCATTCCTCAAGAAAGTCTTGAGTGAGCTTTGCATCTGTGAAGATTCTGAGGCCAAGAGGAAAAAGGTGTTATGGTCAGAGACCAAAATTGGCCTCAACATCCGAACTACATCTGACAGAAAGCCAGTACAGCTCACCCTCCAAGGAACACCAAACATACAGAAAAGCATGGTGGTGGTAGCATCATGTTGTGGAGATGTCAGGGCACTTGTCAGGATAGGTAGACAATTCATAAGGCAAAATAAGATTCTTGAGGAAAACCTGCTGCCCTCTGCTGGAAAGTTGACAATGACCCAAACACCCAGCAAAACCGACCACACAGTGGCTGAAGGAAAATGTCCTTGTGTGGCCTAGTCAGAGTCCAAGCTTAAACTTTATTAAAAATCTGTCCACCAATGTTCACCATTCAGTTAGAGCTTGAACAGTTCTGAAAAGAAGAGTGAGCAAAGACTGCACAGTCTGGATGCACAAAGTTGGAAAAGCAGTATCCCAGCAGACTCAGGACAGTAATTAAAGAAATGGTGGTTCAATAAAGTGGAACTGAACGGGTTGATCCTTTATCTGTCTCAGTGATTCTGGTTTTTAGTTTGAATTTTCTGCTTAACTGTAGCTATCATATCTTTCACCTGGATGTTAGAAGTAAACAGCTTTAAAAGTGTCTTTATTTCAGGGTGCAAAGCAACAAAATGTGACTATTTTGAAGGGAGTAATTCTTTTCTTTACACACTATAAGCCCTTTAATTGAATTATTCTTCAAGCCTGAAGGTTAGATTCAGGCTTGCTCAGGCTTATCATTGTTGTGATCAGAGCTTAATTCAAAATGGGCTTTTATTATTTAGACACTACATGCTGCATTCATTAGTATCTATGTCTGCTTAGAAAAAATGGATGTATCAAGGTTCTTGAATACAAGGTAAAGGCAAAACGTGCCACAGTGATCCTGAGAGTCAGATGTTCTGGTTTAAATAATAAATGTATGATGATGTAATATGTGCTGGAAATGTTTTTCCTTGCTCAGAGGAAAGAAAAGTCAGTAGACCAGGTCTCATTATAAGTTCCTAGCCTTGTTCCCGGTCACAGTCTTAACAGTTTGAACACCACCACCATGTTATGACACACATTAAACGTTTTATTTGGAGATGTAGAACAGCTTTCATGTTTCTTGGAAGCCTTTCCACAAGATTTTGGGAGTGTTTCTGTGGGAATTCATTCTGTAGAGCGTTTATGAGGTCAGACACTGATGTTGGACGAGAAGGTCTGGCTCACAATCTCCGTTCCAGTTCATCCCAAAGGTGTTGGATGGGGTGGAGGTCAGGGCTCTCTGTGGACCAGTCAAGTTTTTTCATACTGACCTTCTCCAGCTGTGTCTTTATGGAGCCTGCTTAATGCACTGGGACATAGTCATACTGGAACAGAGAAGGTTCTTCCCCGAAACTGTGTCCACAAAGACCTAAATGTCTTTGTCTGCTGAAGATTGTCTTCCCTGGAAGAAAACTGAAAACAAGTGTGTTCCAATACTGTTGCCCATATAGTGTAGCTGCAAAGACAAGTACTCAAAAATAAGTATCCTACCCCTGTATGGCATTCTGAAACTGATAACCTGTCAATAATATAAAACACAGACTGCAAGCCTGAAAGAACATCATCCAAAAAGAAAAATTAAAGGATGGGCTGTTTGGAATAGGAGAGTTTTGAGCATCTACAATCCGTGTATTTGTTAGAATGAATAAGATTACTGGGAAGCTGCTCCTGTAAATAAAACAATGAAGGGAAATCCACCGATTCTTCAGTATTTCTGCACAGCTCTGTCTCTGAGATATGAACCGTTTGATGAAATTTCTAAAGAGTGTTGCTTCACATACAAAATACAAAAACATGCTACTGTTTTAACAAACATAGTAGGCCCTCAGAGGATTCTACATTTTTTTTGCATTTAATCTATTACTATTGCTGGTAGATTGTATTGCCAGTGACCTGTAGTTTTATACTGCTTACTGCCATGAGGCCTATCAATAAGGTCACATACGGTATAGTTTATATATTCCACAGGAAATGTTTTCTACCTCTCTGTTCTGCATCTTATTACGTTTTTAAGTCATTCTGTTCTGAATCGGATTTGTGCAAGATACAAATCAACTGTTTAATCTGTGAATTGACTGAATGTTCATTTCACTATCATCTCATGTGGTGATATTTTATTGCATTTATTGTTTTTTTTTTGCACATTAATTCACTTCCATAAGCCATTCTGCACTACTGACCTGCTACACTAATCTTTACACACAGCAATGTCAGTGTTACACTGCTATTTGTTCAAATAAAGTTCCTGTCGTTGTGTTGCATTATTGGTTATTCAATTTTTATTATTATCTTTAAATTTAAATGTTAATTAAATTTTTACCTTATCTTTTTTCTGTTGTTGCACCGAACATGCTAATGACAAGACTTTCTCTCGGGATAAGTTCTTTTTTTATCTTCTTATCTTATCTTATCTTATCTTATCTTATCTTATCTTGTGATCCTCTGTATTTAAAAAAAATTGTAAATGATCTTATTATTGTTCAATATTCCACCAGAGGAGGTGTAGGCGGCTACATTTACTATGTCACTCTCTGGCATTTGCTCTGAAACGGAAATGTCCTGCTGGTCCTATTACCTCAACTTGCTTAACTTGGATAGCAGGCAAATTCCAGGCAACTTTTATGAATGAATTTTTCTGAAAGGCAATGGTCAGGTTGATATAGGCAATGCTTTATTACTGCAGAGGGTGCATAGACATGCTTTAAGGTTCACACTACAAATGTTATGGGGACATTTGCACCCATGGCCATCTCTAAAAGTGGTTAACAAGACCCTTGGTATCCCGTTCTCATCTACTTTCCCATAAGTGCAGCCCCTGTATTTTCAGATAATCAAAGCTGATGCCTATGAACAGGCTTTACAAGTCAGATCAGGTTTGTTACATTGTTCTGATTGGTAACTTCACAAGTAGAACTGGGCAGACCTGATCGTCTACACATGCTCCAACACATTTGTGGATTGTTCTAGGCAGGTATTAATCTTTTGCTGTTAATGTGATTGCTTAACTACTTTCAGAGGTTCTGGCACGCAACTAGCATTTGCAAATTGCTCTGAATAAATTTTATTTGGTCTCTAATAAGGACATGAAATGCTAAGTCCAGCCATCTTTAAGAAAATTAAGAGAACTAAAGTATAAAGTAAGAACACTTGATTCAAATTCAGTGCGGATTCATCTAAGCATCTGTCTGAATTAACATCGGAGTCTTTTTTAGCACGTATATCACATCACGTCAATTTTCCCATCGAGTTGAACTGGTGCAACTTTGAACTTTGTACTTAAGCTAGGAATGTAGGCAAGTGGACGATTATGAGGGAACTTGAAATGTAATTATCGGACAGATCAATAAAGATCCGACAGCTACAGCAACGATAGGCACACTATATGGACAAAAGTACTGGGACACAGGTTTGAGCTAGGCCCCTACTTACAGTGAAGGCCAATCTTAATGCTTCAGCAGACTAAGACATTCAGGATAACGCCATACTTCCAACATTGTGGACATAGTTTGGGGAGGAACCATCTCTATTCCAGCATGACTGTCCCCCAGTGCACAAAGCAAGCTCCATGGCTGAATGAGTTCAGTGTGGAAGAACTTGTCTGGCCACACAGAGCCTTGACCCCAACCCCCCACAACACCTTTGGGATGAGCTGGAATAGAGACTGCGAGCCAGACCTTCTCATCCAACATCAGTGTCTGACTTCATAAATGCTCAACAGAATGAATGGGCAAAACTTCCCACAGAAACGCCTTGTGGAAAGCCTTCCATGAAGAGTGGAAGCTGTTATAGCTGCAAAGGAGGACCAACGCCATATGAAAGTCTATGTTTTTGAATGGAATGCCATTAAAGTCCAACACTTTTGTCCATATCGTGTGAGTTTGGTCTGAGGAGTTTTGAAGTCACAAAAACTACATTACCCATGACCACTAGAGTCTGTAGGCGTTACCAGGGCGCGGCCCGGTTAAAAGTCTACTCCGAGTCTGCAGCCTTCATTCCTCATCTTTTCCTCATTCCTGCTCCTACACTATTCTGCTGTGGGCATTTTGTCTTTGGTAAGTCACTTTTAACACTTATCAGTAACATTTCTATTATATTTTATCTTTCAACCACTTCTGCAGGTAACATCTAACCTTGCAACTTAACGGTGTGTTCCTCTATCAAACAAATCCAAATATCCAGACATTAATCTTCCGCCACCTACAAACCTAGTATTTTAATGCTGCTGTCGTTTTACTGTGCTTTTGAAGTCAGGCATTATGTTTTAAGACATCAGTAAGGTCACATACAGTGTAGTATGTCTTATTTAATACGCTAAACCATCTTATTTAATAAACTAAAACAACGTTTTCATCCGTTCACAGCTTTTTTTTTGCTTCAAAGAAGAGTGCACCAGTCAGAATTTATAATGGTAAGTTGGTCTTTGTTGGCCTCTTTCACAAATACTATGTACTATGGGAAAGTACATTTACATATATGTGCTAGTCAGTATTTGGCAATTACATTTCATTGCATATTTATATTTTTAAAAGTATAAAAGAGCTTTCAGCAAGTTTGCTCCCATTTACTCACAGGTACTAAGGTTACATAATGCAACTTTTTTTCACTTGTTACCCCACTCAGGTGGAATTATGATTCCAGACTAAAAGGTATTAGGGAGTCTAATAACTTTTGAGTAACAATCGCAGCCACATTGCTTTAGACTGCTTTGTCTAACATGAATATAAATAATGGATTTTTGCGTTTTCTATTTGCAAAAAGATGTTGAGAAAAGTTATCCAGACAGAGCTTAGTGTTAGATGTAGTTCAGGGCGGAGGGGAGGTTTTTCTTTCCACTAAATGTCATCCAAACTGTAGAGAAGTTTTTTTTTTTTCTTTTCTTAGAACGTGCAGATGACTCATAGCTGTGGGCAATCTTCCTCAAAGGGCGGATCTCTCTCTCTCTCTCTCTCTCTCTCTCTCTCTCTCTCTCTCTCCCTCTCCCTCTCCCTCTCTCCCTCCCTCCCTCTCTCTGTCTCTCTCTCTCTCTCTCTCTCTCTCTCTCTCTCTCTCTGTAGTATCACTTCCATCTGTTTGAATACACAGACGGATGCAGTTGTAGTTGTCCCCGAGTTGTCACGGTTACATGGGTGGGGCCTTGTTTGCGGAGCTGGAAGCGGAGTAATGAACTGTCAACTAAATTTACTTCAAACTCTGATAAACACTCATTCGTCTCATTCAGATTAACACAAACCCCAGGGCCGCTCTGTAAACACGGGCATCGCTCCGTCTCTGAAAAGCATAGTTTGACAAATCCAGAGAGCAGCTGCTCCTGTTGCTTGACTTGTTTTGTGTGAGACTAGTTTATTATATTTCAGGATCATTATAATAGAGGCTGGTGTTGGTGGAGAGTAAAAATGAGAAAGAGGTGATGTGTCAGATTGCTATGTGTGTGTGTGTGTGTGTGTGTGTGTGTGTGTGTTTGTGTGTGTGTGTGCTCGGTTGAGCGAAAGCCAGGTGGATTAGAGTTAGTTTGGAGTTTGGACAGTACACAGCAGTGAGCCCTGAGTCCGGTGGTATGCATGAGTAACAGAGTTTAGAGGTCATACGCTGGAGGCAGTTTCTGTCTATTCATAAATCTATACACATATATAGAGTGTCCAGAAAGGCTCAGAATGGATCACATTAGTGTTTATTGAGAATTGAGCAGGTCCCCCTCCTCCTTTATTTAAAAAAAAAAAAGGAACCTAATCTGAAGATCTGTTGTTTCTTTGATTTTCTTCACACTAATTTACCTTTTAAATTGTGCCATTAAGAATGAACTAATATTAAGGTCAACAAGTACTTGTTTTGATGTTTTTTATTTTTAAATAACATTTTTCTTCCCTTATTGAAGATGGATAAGGTCTTGTTCTGACAGCAACAAATATGTATACTTGTGTGTGTGTGTGTATATATATACATATATATATACTCAGTATATACGTGTGTGTGTGTGAATCAATGTAATATATATATGTATAAATATAAATTTTTTACGTAATTTTACGTATAATCTTTACGTATAATTAAATCGTAACAGAACATATATTTAAAGTTGACTGATTTTTTTCCCCATTCTTTAATGCGCCTATCATTTTATTCATGGCATATAAGACGAGTTTGTGTTTGTGCATCGTCTCTTCACGCTTTTGGAATCTCTTGCATCCGCATGCACATTTCTTGTAGATTAAATCTGCAGCTCATGATTTGAAATCTCTTTAGGCCAGATTGTTTTGCTCACACAGAAACACTGTTGTTTGGGTGGAGATGTTGGATGGCACACACGCAGTTGGATGGCACAATTTAACGCACTCATTCCTTACTCTGAATACTGTGGCCAAGACACCCATTAAGACTCTGACAATACACAGTCCTTTGCACGCAATTTGTCCTCCAGAACTCAATAATCTCATCAGAATTGTTCATTTATGTGACAGAAGTGTTTCAATCTTGCAGTTGGAATTTAGCAAACACCATTTAGTTGAAGAGAAACACATATCGCCATAGAAGCTGGTGGTTAGGGAGTTCGCCCTGTGATCAGAAGGTTGTGGGTTCAAATCCCAAAAACTGCTAGTGAGTTTGCAATGTGATCAGAAGGTCATGGGTTTGAATCCCAAGACTGGGGATCCCCACACATCTGGCTGCTCGCTGCTTCACTTGACGAATGGGTTGAAAGCAGAGAAAGAATTCTGTGTTCACTTATAACAAAAATGATCACTTTACACTTTACATAATCATGGGAAGTTAATCCAGGCAACCCCTCGACTAAATAATGAGGCTACATCCCCCACTCCTGCTGTGTTTTCTGTGCCCCCTGTGTTAAAATCGTTCTATGCTTATTTGGATTTGATTTGCATGATATATCTGGGGCCAAAACATAAATCTCTGTTAAATATAAAACCTCTTCAAAGTGGTCCTTTTACATGAGAAAGAAAAAAAACACTATTTTTCATATAAATTTGGCATGGTATCTGATGTTTACCATGAACATGTATGTCTGAACTCATATGATACAGATTCATAAAACGTAGAAACTGGGAGCTTAGTAGCCCGACAGCTAAACACTGTTGTCTTTGGTCTTTTGCTGATCATTTTTAGGATCTTTTGGGACCTTAATGTGTTAGATTTTGTGAGTTTTATTATGTTTATTACATGTTCCTCCACTTTAAATTCTACGTTGTCCAGAAAGGTGATTAGCCTTGTGCCAGAAACCAGACACCAGTGTTTGTCGTAGGCTGTCAGTTCTTACTATGTCTCGCCACACCCATATTTAACTAGACTGGAACTGGAACGCCTTACTGACCCACTCATTCAAAGACCGGTTGACTGTTGCTGAAGTGTAGAGACCAAAAGCCTTATTTGACAGTTGTACAGTTGCTTTGATTAGTTTGTGTTTGGTCCATAATTCTTAAGAAATCGATAAAGTGAGACACCAAAGGCAGTAAGTGGATGGTCCCAGTGGTAATGGGAGTATGTATGTATGTGTATGTATTTGTATATGTGTGTATATGTGAATGTGTGTGTGTGTGTGTGTGTGTGTTAAATGAGCATCTGCTTTGAAAAAGGAACCCTGGTTTTCACTCAAGGGTCTAATCCAGTCCAGTGGGAAAATTAGCGTTGGCGTGCTCACGTGTACACACATGCTTTTTATTTAACTCTGAATCATTTAGTCTTATACCGTGCTGTACTGTAACTTGGAAAAGTTGATATTCTCACCATCAGCCAACCAACACTTAAAATAAGTGCTTACATTTCAGATTTTATAATGATAATTATACATAATTTCATTAATTGAAAGTTCAGTTTTTGAAGGGCATGGTTGGTAAGTAGATTTGTCGCTCTGTTCAGAGTGATTTTAATGAAGTTTGTAATGCAGTCTTTCTGTGGTTGCCCTCTCCTCTATTAACTGTATGACTCAAGCCTCCCCCGGCCTTGTGTAAACCCTACTGACATTTAATGCAAGTAAGAAAAATGAGTTTGAGGGAAATATTTACAAAACTGACGCAAGGTTGATTTCCTTCCTACTTTTGAGAAGCCTGTGAGGTCCTTTTGTCCTTGGTTCCCACATGTGACAGATTTCAAGAGTAGATGCCCTCCCTCTTTCATACAGAATAGATGGCTTCAGGATACACACATGCACTCTACGGACAAAAGTATTGGGACGTCTGAACATTACACCAACAGGGACTTCAATGACTTTGCATTCAAATACATAGACTTTAATAAGGAGATGCAGCCCCTCATTCTGAAGCATTAAGCCCTCCACTGGAAGTAAGGGGCCTGGTCAAAATCCTGAACGACAGACGTGTCCCAATACTTTTGTCCATGCAGTATAGAAGCTAAAGAAATGTAAAGAGACATAAACAGCATTATATGTATGTTGAGTGGTAATGAATTTGTATATGAATCAAGCTGGTTTGCATTACAGAGATTTTAAAACATTTATGTATAAGTAAATATTGATTTATTATTAATATTGGTTTTACTGTTCGTATTGATTTATGAAATGTAGTGTGTGTGTTTGTCAAGGACACAGAAAATGGGAGTTTTTCTCGGGGGATAATGTTGCCTAGTATTGCATGAGATCTAATTACAGGATTAAGCTCTGTGTGATTCTTACAACCACTTCACTTTCCTTTCTCTCTCTCTGTCTCTCTCTCTTCCTCTCTCTCTCTTTCTCTCTCTCGCTCTCTTTCTCTCTCTCGCTCTCTGTCTCTCTCTCTCTCTCTCTGTTTCTACCAGACTCTTTCCACCTCTTCCTTCCACCCACCCAGTAAAAATTTCCATGTTGGAAAACTACTGCATAAAAGTGTCCTCCATTCATTTTTAAAGCAACAGTCAGCCCAGACTAAACGGCTTTCCATATTCACGCAAGATTTTTGCACGGCTGTATAGCTGTAATGCGGTTGGAAAATCTCATGTGTAGATGCATCACAGTACGATTTTGGTCGAATAGTCAACTGCTGTGACAACGGTAGAAAAGTTCACGGCACAGTTCAGAGACTCCTTCAGTTCTGATGGATATAAACATTTAATCTAATAATAAAATAGATTCTAATAACCAATAATATCAAATGGACCCTTTAAGTGCTTCTACGCCAGTTAAAGATAAGCAGTGGATAATTATAAAGTATAGGCTGATATCAAATTTAATCGCTTCCTTGGTTGGAAAAGGGCAACCTGTGATTTCTACAGTGAAAATAACAATTGTCTCAAAGAAACATTGGGAATGGAATAATCAATATTGTGGATTTGATACATTTATTAGAATATGAAACAAGCCCCTAATTTGAATAGAATCAAAATTATATTAATATATGTTTGTGTGTGTGTGAATGTAAATATATACAGTAGGCCCCCAACGTTTGTGGGGGTTACCCTAAAGATGCTCCAAAACACTTACATTTCCTTTTAAACTCAGCTTAATACATTAACCCTTAAAAATTTAAATTTGATGCCGGAAACCCTTCTGATGCAGGAATGCAGGACTGCAACCAATCAGCAGCAAGGAGAAATGAATAATGCTCTCGGATTGGCTACTTTCAAATCTCCCACCTGCTTTGTTTTCTCCCCACAGTACTAAAAATGTATAGTTATATTTTATATGAAAATGTAGCTGAATGTTACTTTAATATTTATGTTTAATAATATTTTTTCTTAATAATTAAGCACTAAAATGCACAAAAATGAATATATTGCCAAGACAAAAGGAAAGAAACAAAAACAGAGTATATTTGCGGTTTCCATGGATTTGCGGCAAGTTTCTGCAAACAAGTCTTAGTTTGGTTCTAAGAAAAAATCCACTCCATATTGGTAATGCCGTATTAGTCCTTCACTTTACCAGCCCAGTAATATTGAGCCCTAGTTTGACCTGATTGCAGAAATGATCAGGCCGTGAAAGCTTTAATTGCATTACTGTCCAGGAAATCTTTGGGATTGAGAACGGCAGCATTTTATATGCAGAAATGAAAGAGGAGTGAATTTACTTAATGTGTTTCCTGTCCCAGGCCGGAAGAGGAACCGTTAAGCCCCAGAATGGATTCAACGCCAATAATGATGCCGAGACTCTTTTCAAGGCCATGAAAGGACTGGGTGGGTCAAAGCACACATTTAATTTTGCTCCTCTGTTGCTCTGAAAACATTAAAACATGAGTGAGATAATCAGGCCAGCAGAGCTTAGTCACAGAAATTAAATGATTAACATTGTTCAGATTTTCTGACCTGGTTATAGAGACAAAGTATATGAAATCAAAGGTTGTACTGTCTTCTAATTAATTAAAATGTACTTTACTCATAGCTTTTGGTAAATGTGTCCTGATTTGTGTAGATTGACATGTGATTGTGAAGATGCTCAGTTTATTTGAATGGTCTGTTCAGGCACGGATGAGGCGACCATTCTGCAGTTGCTGACCGCCCGCAGCAACGCCCAGCGCCAGCAGATCAAGGCTTCCTACAAGACCCTGCATGGCAAGGTAACATTCTTTGTGTTGAGAAACATCAGACAAGTAAAAATTTTGTTCTCAACTGTGTGTGTATATATATATTAGGGCTGGGAAAGTTAACGCATTATTATCGCGTTAACGCATTATTTCCTTAACGCGGACAATTACTTTATCGCGCGTTAACGCAGGTTTTTAAAATCCTTTTATTTTGAAAGTCGGTGTTTTCAGCGAAGTAGCGCGCGCAGCGGCGGACTGGGACTTTCTTTACCAGGTTGGGTTTTCGCATCTCGGCCGCATCTTGAGCCTTTTTGCAGAACGCACAGATCGCCAGTCCGCCCCTGAACACCAGCGCTGCGGTATTTAATATGGACAAAAGTAA
>JBBPDC010035123.1:0-12083 GCA_037974485.1 Hemigrammopetersius urotaenia | reverse complement strand
GCAATAACTGAGTACGTATGAACAGCTGATGTCATTAATTGATACCAATCTAATAAATGGAACAAATGTCTGATGCTTTAATCAAGGATCCCTTGTCAAGTCATGTATTTCATAAAACAGTTTGCAGAAGCTGTTGATAAATACCTGGGTATTTCTTTGTAATTGCTTTGTAATGATGTTATACAATGCTAATGCATGTTCATATGTCATTCCTAAACAAAATATCTAACTTCCAAAACTATAGGTTTTCTATAAAAAGAAAACTTTGAGGAGATTTTTATATGTGTTATATCATGATTAAAATGTTGATCCTAAATGACATCTGGAATGGAATTTTAAAGATTCTTAAAAGCACTCAAATTAGAAAACTTAACAGACACAAGGACTCGTGTTTTTAGCCTCTTCTGACATCCCTCAAAATAACCAAGTATGTTTCTTGTTCCACAGCGTGAGTGCATCTCTGTTCATGTAGGCCAGGCTGGTGTTCAGATGGGTAACACCTGCTGGGAGCTGTACTGTCTGGAGCATGGCATCCAGCCTGATGGTCAGATGCCCAGCCAAAAGCCAGTCGGCGGCCATGATGACTCATTCACCACCTTCTTTAGTGAGACTGGGGCTGGAAAATATGTACCTCGTGCCATCTTCGTGGACCTGGAGCCCACTGTCATAGGTGACAACATCTCTGAATCAACTTTTCGGGTTGTTCAAGGGTTTAACAACTTCGAGTATATGAAATGCCATTCATTTCATAGCATTTTCTGGCAACTGCTTCAAAGTTGGGCCAGCCAGATGGTCGACTCTGTACTTAGATCCTGAACATGTGGAGTCAAATGTGTGAATTACTGACTTCGTACAACCCTGTGTTTCAGATGAGGTGCGTACTGGTACCTACCGCCAGCTCTTTCACCCAGAGCAGCTGATCTCAGGCAAGGAGGATGCAGCCAACAACTACGCTAGAGGGCACTACACCATCGGCAAGGAGATCATAGACTCTGTCCTTGACCGCATCCGCAAACTGGTACGATTGTTGAAAAAATCCTGTAGGCTGTCATAGATTAGTAGTTCTTAATCCTGGTTCTGGAATACTACTGCCCTGCAAGTTGGGCTTACTAATGTAGGCCATTGCACCAGGATTGGGAACCAGCCTTCAGCTGGTCCCAAAAATGCTAATGTTATGATATGCTGGGATACAAATGTGATCATGATCACATTTTGCATGAAATTACTGCTAAACAACACCAAACCCTATAACCAAGTTCAATTAATGCTTTTTGTTATTGTTATTGTCTAGATCAGGATAGTCTTGGAGAGGCAGGGGGGAAAGGCATAAGTGTTTGTGGTAGCAGCCCACATTTTGGACAGGCCTTTTCTATACTGTCCCAGTGGCATTTCAAGCAATTCTGACAATTATCTGAAACTAGACATGGTCAAGTGTGTCATCCACACCACTTGTGTTTGAGACTGTATCACCATGATTTTATGAAAAGTGGTGTTTAAAGTGTTACATTTTCTGTACAGGCGGACCAGTGCACAGGACTGCAGGGCTTTTTGGTCTTCCACAGCTTTGGTGGAGGCACAGGCTCTGGATTCACATCCCTCCTGATGGAACGTCTTTCCGTTGACTTTGGCAAAAAGTCAAAGCTGGAGTTTGCCATCTACCCAGCACCACAGGTGTCTACGGCTGTGGTGGAGCCATATAACTCCATCCTGACGACTCACACCACACTGGAGCACTCAGACTGTGCCTTCATGGTGGATAACGAGGCCATCTATGACATCTGCCGTAGGAATCTAGACATAGAGCGCCCATCCTACACCAACCTCAACAGACTCATCAGTCAGATTGTGTCCTCCATCACAGCCTCACTTCGCTTCGACGGTGCCCTGAACGTCGACCTGACAGAGTTCCAGACCAACCTGGTGCCATATCCCAGAATCCACTTTCCCCTGGCCACGTATGCCCCCGTCATTTCTGCTGAGAAGGCCTACCATGAGCAGCTGTCGGTGGCAGAGATCACCAACTCCTGCTTTGAGCCCAGCAACCAAATGGTGAAGTGCGACCCGCGGCATGGGAAATACATGGCCTGCTGCCTGCTGTACAGAGGCGACGTGGTGCCCAAGGATGTCAATGTGGCCATCGCAGCTATCAAGACCAAGAGGAGCATCCAGTTTGTGGACTGGTGTCCCACCGGCTTCAAGGTGGGAATCAATTACCAACCCCCGACTGTGGTGCCTGGAGGTGACCTGGCCAAGGTCCAGAGGGCCGTTTGCATGTTGAGCAACACCACGGCCATTGCTGAGGCCTGGGCTCGCCTGGACCACAAGTTTGACTTGATGTACGCCAAGCGGGCCTTCGTGCACTGGTACGTAGGGGAAGGCATGGAAGAAGGAGAGTTCTCAGAGGCCCGTGAGGACATGGCTGCCCTGGAGAAGGACTATGAAGAGGTCGGCATCGACTCCTTTGAGGAAGACGAAGAGGGAGAGGAGTTCTAAGAATTCAAAGAAAAAAGCAACCTCTGGACAATGTCTGAGCCCAATCAAAAATGCAAATTCTTGGTGTAAAGCTGTTTTCCAACAACTTTCATCCTGCCAACATTACCAAAGGAAGCACGATACACAGTCTCCCAGCCTCATCTACTGTCTGAATGTTTGTTTTGTTATTTGGTGTAACCCTTTTTATTTTTTACCAGACATGCTAAAATACCTATTAAAACAAATTAAAACTTTCAGTTTTTCTTGCTTGTTTTCATTTTTGGAGGATCTGTATCATAAAAATCCTTCCTCATTTGTTATATAAAAAAGGATGATGTCCACCCTTCACATGATCAATGTATGACAATGATAAAATATATAAATTTTCTATAAAAATTAAAGTATAATAAAAATATATGCATTTATTTAGCCTAGAAATACCCATTCACAAAGAGGTTATACGGCGTGCTGCTACCCCTCCTCCAAACGCTTTTTGAAGCACAGTACTGGAAAGAAGGAAAGAACAGTTAATAATACTTTAGAGTATTATTATATTTTAGAGGCACAGCAACTTTTGCTCATTCTAAAGCATAAAGATCAAGAAACATCATCAGTGGACCCTAAATAAATTATTTAAACACTTAAAACATATAAACACACAGACAAACGAACAAATGAAGAAAAACACAAAATATAAGAAAAGTAAAAAAAAAAAAAGGAAACAGAATGTGTTAAGAAATAGCGATGCCATGGTTTCCACACGATTTTGGAGTTCCTGTGGGAATTTGTGCCCATTCGTTCTGTAGATGATTTAGGACTTCAGGCACTTATATAGGATGAAAAGGCCTGGCTCACAACCTCCGGGTGTTAAAGCATTAAGACTAGCCTTCACTGGAAGTAAGGGGGTACCCGAATTCAACAAATAAGAGGTGTGTCCCAATATTTATGTTCATATAGTGTGTGTGTCCTAGTCCTAAAGGGTTAAGGCTGTGCGTCACCGTCGCGTCAAAAGTGTACACGGAAGAGCGAGCCAGAGACAGAGAGCCAGAGGGGAAGAGGGCGGTGGAGACCATATGTGAAGGTAAACACACACACTGAAGTGTTTAATGTATATAAGTCTCACTTCTTTGACCTGCTTCATTCGAGCAGCAGGAGACTCGGGTCTGGATGAGTGGGAGTCGGGCTGCGGGGTAGTTTTTCACGGATCGTGGCCAGAAGCCCGGCTCGCCTGTGCCACGTTAGCGTTCAGGCAATGTTTCGAGAAGCGAGGCGAACCAGACAAGACCCAAACACACTCGGCAGGTTCCAGCTACAGCCAGTGTGAACTCCAGTTACATTCATACACCGCAGCAGGCATTTTACAATGGTTTTGCTTTAAAGGCAGCGACAGCCAATCAGGGGCTGCTGCGCCACCAAGCCAGCAAATCAGAACTGTTTAGATACAAAGGGCAGCCAATAAATACATTCTAGATCAGATTAAAGTAATAATAATAAGTTAGTCATGGGCTGCTGTGATAGAAAGCTAGCCACTGAATGTTGTTTAGATTCAAGAGTCAGCTAGCCTTTTAGGTTTGAGCAACAGCTGTTTAGATACCCCGGACAAGTGATCAGGAATACATGGCAACTGATGGTATGCAAGGGGCATCACTTGTCTTCTTAGATACAAGGAGCAGCCAAGCAGGGTCATCATCTGCAGTGCAAGAGGCGGCCAGTCTAGGGCTTTTCAGGTACAGGAGCTGCCAGTCAGGCTGCTACAATGTTGACGGACATAAATAATGTATCCAGGCTTCTACCTCAGTGGAAAACGCTGCTCACTTCTCCAAAGGTCAGGTTTCCTGGCCACAGTCTGCAAGTTTGTATACTTAACTAAGCAGCTGCAGTTGTTTAGGAAATCTGTGATCTCTCACAATGTCAGAAAATGTTGAAGTGTTGCTTCAAGGTAATTCCGGAAATGTCCTGTGATCCATTAGTTCTTCGTGAATCGGACTCTGTGACGTGTCTCAAGCAGTTCTGCTTCCTCACGCCTGGCTGGTCAGGTGAGCGATGCTTGAGCGAGGATGGGACAGTCCCTGTGTATCTGCTCTCGCAGTGCCATCACCATCGACAATAAGAGATACTACTTTATCCAGAAACTCGATGAAGGGTAAGATACCAAAGACGGCCAGCATGTGTTCACTAAAGCTGAAAATGTCTTTCAGTCCTCATTCACTCATTCTTCTTCTTCTTTGAGTCAACAAGTGTAATGCAAGGCAAAATAAAGGAAACAAGCACTGGCCCCCAGTAATCCGAAGGAATCAGATCACATTTAAAAAGTTTACATGATTTACAGGAATAACAGTTATACGTCATGGACTGTGTTTACATTCAATTCTATACTGTTTGTAAAATAAGACACATAAGAAAATATATGAATATAGTGTAATGATAGTGTAGTGTATCAGCTGGTAGTGTAGAATCTACATTTTTAACAGATGTTCTCCATTTGTCACAAATGATTACTGCAATTTCTAAACCTTTCCAAATCACTGTGCATGAAGCAGGACTTTCAGTATCATTTGATGGATAAGGTTTGATAGCATGTTGGATAAGGTTATAAATAAAACCTGCATGTTTTCCATGTGCTGAGTGATGCAGCAGTGGTTGGGTTTTAGAGAGATGAGCCAGATTTACCTTGTTTTTAATGCCTACACTTGTGGACAACAGTAACACTGGAAGATGGAGAACTGCAGTTTCACATGTTTCTCTGTGGTCCCCCTCGACCAGAGGCTTCAGCTACGTGGACCTGGTGGAGGGAGCCCATGATGGCCGTTTCTATGCGCTGAAGCGAATCCTGTGTCATGACCGTGAGGGGAAGCGCGAGGCGCAGACGGAGGTGGAGATGCACCGGCTCTTCAACCACCCGAACATCCTCAGCCTGACTGGCCACACCTTCATGGAGCGCGGCGGCAAGAGCGAAGCCTGGCTGCTTCTGCCCTATGTCAGCGTATGTATCTGTTTTGGAGTGATTCTGTACCCATATTGGCAAATTGATAAGTAATTCATGAAAAAAAGGGCCTTTGAGCTGGTGGCAAATGCAACAGGTGGCAGATGTTGCATGTTTGCTCCTGGATCGTTTCCTACAGCCAGAACTGCTAGAAGAGTATTTTGTCCAATTGCTTTGAAACTATTAGACTGATGTGTCATGTATGTTCTCTTGCAGAAAGGAAGTCTATGGTCCGTTCTGGAAAAACTGAGGGATAAGGGGAGTTCCATGCCAGAGAGCCGCGTTCTGTACATTTTGCATGGCATCTGTGAGGGTCTCAAAGCCATTCATGATCGGGGCTACGCGCACAGGTACTGGCTGTTCAAACTGTTCAGTTGCGAAAGTTCAGTGTTTTGCTGAGTAATATGACTAATATGATAAATGGATCTGTTGAATGAAACCTCACAGCAGAGCTTGAGCTTTTAGGCCATGCTCAAACCGTGTGGGAAAACATCACTACACCTTGCACAGTTCCTTATAATCACAGCCTGAAAAGCTGTTTCGTGGGTTGCATAGCAAATAAGATAGCAAGCCCTTATTTAAGCTTTTACTGGATTCCAAGATGCGTAACAGAGCCAAACGGACTCTATTAACAGACAGGAAGGCTTCCCAGCCAAGTCTTTAGAGTTTATAAAATGTGGTAGTACAGCTGTCCTTGAGTATTTTGGATGGTGTCGGAGGTGACAGGAAAGCAACATGACAAATTCAGACAGATTTTGGGATGGAAAGGGGAGTCTGACTGTTACCGGTCAGATTGAGTTCTCTGGATTTTTCTTCGGACAGGAGGGTATGCAGCGTTGCTAGTGTTGATATTTTGTGTTTTATGACACAGTGTCCTGCAATTCTCCATACACTCCCATTCAGCTTCACAGAATACCCCCCCACCCCTCGCCACAGGGGGCAGGGTTTTCCATTGTTCTTTCTAAAGAAGCACACCGTGGTGTGTTTACATAATTATACCATAAATATACCATTAACTCCCAAGTCCATACAGGGCTATGAAAACTGCCCGTTTAAGATTCATTTTAGGTGAGCTCAGAAATAACTTCTTTACATACATCACACATTTTTGGGGGGCAGCTGGGGGCCTAGTGGTTAGTGATTTGCCCCTTTGATAAGAAGGGCGTGGGTTAAATCCCTAATGCCATCACTGAGGAACCCTTTGAGCAAGGTACCGTCCCCACACTCTGCTCCCCGGCGCTATGTTCCTGGATGCCCACTGCTTCACTCGGTGAATGGGTTAAAAACAGAGGAAGAATTTCACGCTGTTTACACTCTGTGCTGTGCTGTGCTGTGCTGTGCTGTGCTGTGCTGTATGGTGTTCATGTGTGACTATAAGGTGCCACTTTACTACGTATTCAACCCACAGCAGTGTCTGGACAGCCTGGACATGATCCAGCCTGGAGTTCAGCAATAACTAGGCTTTGCTCTGTGTCTTTAGGGACCTTAAGCCCACCAATGTGCTGCTGGAGGAGAATGATAGGCCCGTGCTGATGGACCTGGGCTCCATGAACAAAGCCCGCATCGAAGTAAAAGGCTCGCGAGAGGCCATGACGATACAGGTCAGAGCATAAATCCATCGCAATACTGAGCGCCAGCGTAGTTTGCATTTCACTGAATATCTGTCATTATATGAAATTAAATGGTGTGTGTTCATTCTTTCTGTCTCGCACAGGACTGGGCAGCTCAGAGGTGCACTATCTCGTACAGAGCCCCGGAGCTTTTTAATGTGGAGAGCCACTGTATCATCGATGAAAAAACAGATATTTGGGTGAGAACCCTCTTTGTGATGCACTTCCGCCTCTTTTATCATCCCAAGCTGTTATGTACTGACCTACTAATATTGAAGTGACACAACAGTAGTGATTTTTAGTTTTTGTGGTCTTACTACGGCAGGTCTTTCCCGACTCTCTTAAGGTCACTGTTGTTGAAATATTTTTCGATGTACTGAAGTCTAGAGTCGAAACGTTTTAGCAGTTATTTTATTTGCTGGGTAAAGATGGTTAGCTTCTGCGTAGAAAGTGGGACTAATATTTTATTTTTTTTACTACTGCTACTGGCTCGGCTTGATACCTGTATGTGTGTTTGTGTTGGTCTTCCCAGTCGTTAGGCTGTGTCCTGTACTGTATGATGATGCTAGAAGGCCCATATGATCTAATCTTCCAGAAGGGAGACAGCGTGGCCTTGGCTGTTCAGAACCCAGTGGCCATCCCACAACCATGCAGGTCAGCGGTTAAAGCCTTCTCTGTTTATGTATCTTACTTTTTTCAATTTGCCCCAAGGCAACAAGCATTTCTTCTTCCAAATTAAGAAATGTCAAAGATATCATTTCATTGTCCCAACTCTGCACTCTTTGAAACAGTTTCTCAGAAGGACTTCAGAACCTCCTCAGTTCCATCATGGTCACCAACCCTCAGGAACGGCCCAACATCAGTTGGGTCCTCGACCAGGTCAGAGGTCTGCAGGGGTCAGATGGAGACGCTGTGGACACAAATAGGGTATGATGGCCTCCCTGGGGGTGTGACCCCCGCCCCCGCTCCTCCTCCTCCATTGGTCAGGATATTTTATGTGGACTATGCACTCAGTATCTCTCTCTCTGGGTTGAACTTCTGGCCTTGCAAATATTTGCTTAATTTTACCTCAATGAACCCAATGGGTAAGGTAGGATACACACACATACAAATGTGCATATCAACCATATTAGGCACAATGGAAATCCTCGATTGTGTTGAACAGGGTCTCATGGACTGTCACACAATTGGCCAGTCCACCGTCTTCACCAGCTGGAGCACTTGGAGAAGGCTTGTGATGTGAGCAGTCCACTTTATTGAAGATATAGTAATGCCATATGACTTCCCATGTCTGTTGTAAAGTATTCATTTCCATAGAGATTTTAAGAAGCCTCTGTTAGGATTGTTATGAAGATCAAGATCCCATCATGCCGTCAAAGATTTACATTTGTATTTACAGTGTGAGATGTATGGAAGTGGAGCTCAGAATGTAAATATGAGCTAGAGAGTAACAGAAGTTTCTCATATATACACAGTGTCTAAGGCAGGCAAACTTGTTTGATAGTGTGCAGGTGCTTTAAAGGGAAATTCTACTGTTTTTCTCCATACTTCCCAATGTTTGAGATGTAAACAAAGAGTGGGTTTGGTGTGAGATGATTGATTGTGGAGAAACTTACTGCATTTCTGTACAGTGGCGGTGAATGTAACCAAACTTCTAGAACACAAATATAGGCGTTTTCATGTATTTATAAGGAATGTTGCTTCTGCTAAAATTGTCAATTTGCACTGAATCAGTTTTCTTTGAAGACTATTTTGCCTTACAACACCCTGCATGTATGCCTACACCGTGAATGGGTTTACTTTTAGGACCAAAAACTTCTCTAAATAACGTCTCGCACATCCGGCAACACATTCATAATCAGGAAATTAAGCATTTCAAACCAAACCCACTATAAACTACTCAACCGTTAATTATACAGGATTTTGAAACCGATGGGATTTCTTTCTGAGGTTAAATAGTGCAGCTAACAGGAGCCAGTTCAGTTCTTTTAGTGATACGGTACTTCCCGAGAGAATGCTGATATTAAAGAAATACTTGTTTTTCCCTGTTACTCTCAGTCAGCTGTGACCTGTCGGGTGTCTAGAGTTTGATTCTTTAGTTTCAAGGCTAAAGTAGCTCACCCAGCAGTAGAAGCTCAAGCTAAATCATCACCCACTTGCATCAAACAGGGCTTTATAGGTCACCATGTTGGAACTTGATGGTCAAGTGCTTCTCCAGGCAAATGAACGCTAGTCAGATGCTTAATAAATGTGCAGTGATCAGCTTAGGTATTCAGCATGGAAACCGAAATGATGGAAAGTGCATGGAGTAAATTGTAAATGTGAGCGGATATCAGCATGACCTCAAATCTGTCACAGCTGATTTAGCCACAAGGCCTTTGAAAGACACAGATTAAAAGATGTGAGGACATTTTTATTGGGTGTCTACCACTCATTTGTGCTCCTGAAGGGTGAACTTTAAGCATAGGCTGCTACATTTGGGACCTAAATGTGTTTTTATGTCTTTGTTGCATCTTTGTTTTATTTCTCTTTATTTCTCTTTCTGTTGAGACTGGAGTGGCAGCAATTTATTGTGGCTTCATGTTCATTTTAAGGAATTTGTGCAGTGAATTCACATATTTTTTCCACTTGCATGTGTTTTAGCAGGGCATTGTGTTTCTCATCTCTTTTTTTTTATTTTTAAGATGATTAAAAATAATTCAACAATGACACAAGCTCTTGGCCCATTCTTTGATATCTCCATGTATATGGAAAACACATTACCATATCCAAGACCATCACTACACTCCCCAAACAGACACTGGATGGCTGCAGAGGTGCCTGCACTGCTGACAATTTGAGACGCTGCCATCAGGTCAGGTGATCAATCTTCCTGTCTCGAGCCATCACCAACTACAGAAAATCTGCACCTGCCTGTGAAGCCTCTCTTCCAAATGTGCTGCATCACTTTAATGTACATTTACATTTATCAGACGCTTTTATCCAAAGCGATATCCATTCCCTACCTACAGGGGACAGTCTCCCTGGAGCAACTTGAGCTTAAGGGTTTTGCTCAGGGACCCAGTGGTGGTGTGCTGAAGGTAGAATTCGAACCTGTGACCTCTTGGTCCAGAGGCAAGTATCCTACCCACTGAGCTACCTCCACCCCATGTACAGTTTGAAGCACAGAACAACAGTGAGGAAGTCATTTATGGCATTTAGCAGACACTTATCCAAAGCCACTTCCATTTCCTACTACAGGGGACAGTCTCTCTTGGAGGTTAAAGGAATCCAGTGGTGTATGCTGAAGGCAGGATTGAAACCCATGATCTCTTGGTCCAGAGGCAAGTATCCTACCCACTAGGTCACCACAACACTGCTTAGAGTCAACCCACAAACGGCTGTGAGACCAGATGAGGAGTTTGTATATCGTCTCAACCACCATGCTGAGCACAGGGCCCTCCAAGGGCTGTACATCACACACTTACACCACACACACACTCTCTGAACTCAACTGCTTCTTTTCTATCAATCACATGGCATACACACACAAAACTGTCCGGCATAAACAAAGAAAACGTGCTCCCCACCTGCTACTGTATACAGCATACCCTGAATTTACTGCCCATGTTTTCTAATCTGGATGCCTGTTTTTAATGGTATTTTTGCAGAATTATTTATTAGTCATCTGGATCTGGATCAGTCATCAGGCCACTTTAAATCTTCATCTAAAAAGTGAAAAGTGACCATTTGTCATACCCGGATACACCACAGCACTCAGAGTCAACAGTGTGGAATTCTTTCTCTTCTTTCTAACCCTTTCAGTAAGAATGGACATCAGACCCATGACCTGACAGAAACATTTGGAATTCTAATTTTAAAAGTAGCCCTCATTTTAATAAAGCAGTTTCATACACGCTCTAGGCTTTTTAAGGAGTTCCCCAGGAGTCGTATCTAACAGAACTGAAGAAAATCCACCTGTGTGGTTAATTGTAAAAAATACACATTTTAATAGTCAATTTTCATAGATATGCATCAACTTTACTGTTTTTACCAGTTTTGATCCAGAGTGGTGTGATTGGCTTCTGGTTTTTGGCCTAAAACTAAATCTATTCAGGGTGTTGGGGTATATGCAGGGACTATGTAGAAAAATAGTCACCAGAGGAAACCGATTTAGCACTATTTTAGCATCATTAACATTCCATAAACACTCAGTAGACACATGGACCTTCACCGGTGGGCAGTAATAAACACATGTATAACCACATGTTATTTTTCCGATCACCACCACCTGTAAGGAAATCGAAAACCAGAAGCCAATCATACCACTCTGGATCATTTTTGTTTTAAAACAAAAGTTTTAAAAATGTGTGGGATTCGGCTACAGGGTGGACCAGTGCAGGAGAAGCGTTGAGCTTTACTGCTGTTGGCCAGCAGAGGACACTAAGTGCTTACTGAAGAATATGCTACAGTTCACTTCCCTCCACAGATCTGATGTGCATTGGGTTTTTCCTCATTGTGGTTCATAATAAACACGAGTCAGTAATGGGTTATGTATCAGCAGTTCAGGCTGCTTTATAGAGCTGACAGGAGACTCGGATGATCCAACTACAAATGCCTGCATATCATGATTACCATGTTTCTTCTCACTAATAACAAATCAGTCTTCCAGGATTCTAACAGAAAGAACGTTTGACCAACATAGGCCCAGAACAATGACCAGAGAGAAACACCCGAAGTCCATCAGAAAATACAGAATTTATTTGTGACAAGTTAATTAAAATGTTAAAACTTAAAATGTTCTCATTTTATAATTAGACCGGACTGGCGTATGCCGAGTTTCTGTTTTTTCTCTTCATGTTTTCTGTTTCGTTCTGTTACACTATTCCAGCGTTAAGCTGAGGAATCTGAGTTCTGACAATGTCCTGAGTTATGTTTGTTGCTTTTCGTTTTTACATTGGTTCTGAGTTCTGCTTATGTTGTTTCTGTTCTACTTTTGCCCTCATGTACGGTTCCTGTTTGTTCCCCAGTTGTGTTCC
>JBBPDC010035103.1:0-12084 GCA_037974485.1 Hemigrammopetersius urotaenia | reverse complement strand
AGACTGCCCCCTGTAGTTAGGGAATGGAAGTCGCTTTGGATAAAAGCGTCTGCTAAATGCCATAAATGTAAATGTAACTCCATACCTTCCTTAATGTTGCCTTAATCTCAGACTTTTCTTTCACAGGAATCATTTAGCCTGCAGTAACTTGGTTGAATAGTGAACTGAGGTTTAGCTTTACAGGTTTAAGGAACAGATGTTGATTTGAGCACTAAAAGGAGCGTCAGCTAAATGCTGTAAATGTAAATGTAAGAGCTCTGAGATATCTGGCAGATCTATAGACCGGCGGACAAAAGAATCCGTGAACAATGCTGAAATCAAAACACTGGTTCAGCATCTGAAGGTGCACAAAAAACCCTCCTTAAATCTGGCAGCTTGCTGGACGAAAGGGAAACAGCAGTGAGGAATCTTGATTATGTAACGGCACTCGAATCCACACAATATAAGGGCAGGTCACCTTATTTTTTTTACAGAAATAAACTAACATATAACCAAAGCTTTTAACTTTTAACTCTGAAATGTTTATTTGAAACTGTTAGTCACAAAGAAATGCCTTTGGTCAGAAGTTTACTGAAAAACAGTAAAAGATTAAAGCAGAGATCATTCTGTGCAGAGGAAAATCAACCTGCTATGATCTTGTAGGAGAAACACAATAAAACAGTAGTAACTTTTTTTTACCCTGATTTGACGCACTGACATGGGCGGATAAACTGAAATGGAAAATCACTTTGTTTGAAATAAACACAGTGACAGACATGAGCCCAGAGGACACTGACCCACCATTTCTCAGCCAACATAAATATACTGATGGCAGTTTGATTCATCATTCATGATATGGAATAAAGCCAAATGAAAAAGTAGGCAGGGTGTTAAATACAGGAGGTCCTGGCAGCAAGTGCCTTATTATTGATGCAGTATAGACTGAGAAAAGCCAGAAATAAATTAATTCCTGGATTTTTTTTTTTTTTTTTTTTTTAACATTTTCCTACATCTCTTATAATAAAAGTATGTCTGAATTTTTACGGTAATGAAGAGAAATTTCTTAACAGATTTTTGGATTTTTGCTTTGGTCAGTTGGGCCCAATTAGAGGATTAAATGAATTAAATTAATTTCAGTGTTTTCAGGTCATATCAACTTTTTGGATTTATCCAATATTTTGGATTAATATTAAATTTGCAATAGACTTGCATGTGTTTTTTTTATTAAACCGCAGCACCAATCGAGTAACAGGCCACACTGTGGCATAGATATAATGATAAGTGTTAGTCAGCTACCACTGTTTCTTCAAAAACACTCAGCATATGATTATTATATGATCATTATACCAACTATCATGCAGTATGTATGTGCGGGAAAAACTAAACACAGATCTGAAATCGGCATGAAAAACACTACAAATCCCACAGAAACTTATCACTGGTGATTTTGACCTGTGATATAAGAAACGAACAAGTAATGCATAAACAGGAAAAATACCCTCAGCGGTACTTAAGCAAAAAGAGCAGCAACAACGGACAGTTCTTTTTCAGCCGACGTTATGCAGACGTTTTTTCAGCCGACGTAATGTATTTTTCTGGTATGCTGAATTGGAGAACCATTTATAACACTGTGTATGATAAAGGATCCAATAGAATATTGCATGAACACTGTACAGACCCCCAACAGCAGCATCGTAGCGACCGAATGTTTGCATTTGTTCATGTTTGGAGGGGAATATTGGGTCGGCGTTTATTGGTATGTGTACTATTACTATCATCTGTTGACAGTGTGAATAGAGAATATCCCAGAAGCTCTCAACAACCACAAAAGGTACAGAACTCCAGTCTAATGTTCGAGTGCACTGATATTTGTTGGTGAAGGTTGGGTCGGTATCCTCTGATCTTCCTACTGTGTCAATATGATAATTTATAGGCAAAAGGAACCAGTATGAATGTAGAAATACATGTAAGTATGGCCCATCATCTATTGTTGGGTTCACTCTAGGGTTGGTGTTCACTGAGGAACAGCTCATGTGAATACGGGTAGAACAGCTTTAATTTCAAGGGGGACACTGAAGAAAAGTGAAAATGGAGAACACTCAAAGCTTTCAGCAACCTCCATCCTAAGTTTCTTGGTGTGCAGAGTTGTGGTCAGGTTTCTCTAGTCTCTCCACTACAATACACATGCAATCTAGAACAGACCCTAACATACTAATCTACATCTAGTATATCTTTCGGGCTGGAGAGGAGGTCGAGTATTGGCCTGCTTTTTTCTACAGGTGGAAACGGTGAGGCTACAGGAACAGCGAGGTGTCTCTGACAGCTGGCAGCACTTTCCCCAGCCATCTGTGGTAAATCAGCCATTGGTCATTATCTCCTCCACCCCGCCGCCTCGCTCTGGACAGTTTTGGTCACAGGGTGAAGGCTGGAGGCAGACATGGCGTCTGTAGTTAAAACAGTGTGGCTCAAGCTCAGGTACTTTCTTTCCGGCCTTGGTTGGAGAACACGGCCTCCTCCAGATCCCTGGAATGTGAGGTGGGCGAGGGTCCAGGGCGAAGAGGGAAGGTCCGAACAGTCACGGCGGCTTGGCGAAGGAGGGAGGCCTGAGTGGGAGGAGCTTCGGATGAGTTAGGGGAGGGTGGCTAAGAGGAGAAGGAGAAGAAGATTGGAATGCCGGACAGTCGGGGGGGATGTTTTTAATAGAGGGCAGGTGGGAGGAGAGGCTGACAGGAGGAAGGATAGCAAAGGAAATGAGGAAGATCTAGATAGCATAAACAAACCCGCTCTCTTTAGATCAAAGTTGACTGGCCTTGGTCATGACCTGGCACATAGCTGTCCTGTCTGGAGGTTCAGAAGCCTATCTCCACCTTTTCTGCTGCAAAAAAGGCATTTCTATAGTTTAAAAATGTTTTAAAATTGGACTTCTGTTCTTACGGGGCCCGTATCTTACAGTTTTCCTAAATAAGGTCCAGCTATGATGTTTCCATGGGTTTATGTACCAGAAAAAGTGAATTAGTTTGTACAGGGATGGGTATCTTTAGAATTTGACTTATACTTTTCGATATTCTTATTGATCCTACTCTCCATAGTTTGGTATGGAAAACTAGATCATCATATGAAATGCTGCTTACAGTTATTTTACAGAAATAAATGTGTTTCTGTTTCTATAATGAGGGAGGAGCATTGTTACAAATGTTCTGGGGCCGTATTACAAAAACTTCCTAACTTGAAAACCTTAATTGTCTGGTAACCATGGGTTTGGCAGTTTAGTATATTATTTAGAAAAAAAGCCATTACAGAACAACCGTTCCTAAGTCAATTTTCCTTTCCTAACTTAAATTAAGAAAAGTGTATTACAAATGCGTGCCTTTTTTTTTTTCTTTTTTCAGCTAAAGGGGATTTTCAAAGCAAAGTGTGAGTGAGTGTGTGTATAAGTGCGCAAGTGTGTCCCTATACCTTTGGCAACATAGTTTTCTATGACAGCTCTGTCCCAATAGAGTTGCACTTTTCTACTCCAAAAATGCTGAATGTTTTGACCAAAAAAGCCATTTCTACAGTTTAAAAAATGTGAAATGTCCTCATCTAACACCATAAAATAAAAGAGCACAAAGTTGTTTAACATCCATATTTTGAAGACAGTAACAAAGATACTCTGATGATACAGTGTTACGGACTGGAGTCGCATAACGTTACAGTGGCTGCAGGTAACAGTTACTTCATGAGATGACATGTTGCGTTAGTTGCTAGGTAACAGACATAAGTCATTCATTGATGTTAGATCGCTTATTTAGGATTCCTAACTCGAAATTAGATAGGATTCCTAAATCCAGTTAGGATTTGCTTCTGTAATACCACATTGAAACAAATCCTATCTTAAATCGTCCTCTTAACTTAAGATAGGAAGTTTCTGTAATACGGCCCCTGATCCACTGAGCGCCGCTCCGTACCTCCACTGATCCAATCAAACATCCAATTTGTGGAAATGCAGCTGTGTGAAAAAGTATTAACACCCACAGCAGCCCCGTCTGAACAGGACACCCTCCAGAGTTCAGTACTGCCCTGCTCTACACCTCATCTTTAAAGCAGTCAAGCCTGAAACAGTTAAAACACTTAAAACTTCTGTGCAAATTAGGAAAACTAACTCTGTTACATACGGCTTTTTCAGGTTTATGACGCTCCCTCCCACTTGACAAGGTTAGCCTCGTACTTACGGACTACTTGGACGAACTAGTTTGGTTGCGTGTGCTGAAAGAATACGCAGTAATGCGGTGTATAAGTGAAGGAGTTTTCCTTTTTCTGTGGCTTTGTCGTGTTATGATTTTACAGCTGTGTTAGGATCGGTAAGTGACTGAGGCTAGAACAGGGGTTGGCAACCCACGGCTCTTTCAACCTTATGTTACAGCTCCCCGTGGCTTTGGAAAAGAAATAATAATTGAACACTAGAACGACGGCTTACTGGTTATACCTATAAAAACTGTGTGCGTCGATTGACGCAGTGCCCAGTTTCGCCTGATACAACGCTGCTGCAGGTTGTTTGGGCGTTTAGTCCTGCAGCCTGCCGGCACGCATTCCCACAAACTGCACCCAGGAGACACAGCAAGGGTCCAGTGGATTTTGGACCCAGAGCCCGTCGCACAGCACCAGTCACAGAATAAGAATCACGTTTATTGGCATAGCATGTGAGAGAAACATACAAGGAATTTGATTCCGGTGGATGGTGTCTCTCAAGCACAATCATATAAAACAACAACAATATGTAAAGAGACGTGTGTACCTGCGCCTACACTCATGTCTCTTACAGAGCTGCTGCTGCTCCAATAAGCCATGGCTCTCTGAGTATTAAAGGTTGCTGACCCCTGGTCTAGAGCGTGTTTCAACTTACACCAAAATTCGGGTTACATCACAGTCGAAGGAACGGATCTATGTCATAAATCGAGGACCACCTGTACTATCGAAAGAGGTCTTTGAATTCACTTCGAAGAAATTAGAAATGAAGGAAAAGGCAGGATGGCGTCACAGAACAGAAAACAGTGGGATAAAGTCAAGAGCATAGTCACTGAAATAACAGGAAACATTTGGATGGAAAACCATAAATGCCATGCGCTGAGATTTATTAGGTTAGTGTGAGAGAGGGGGGCTTTAATTGACGTTATCAGGTTCATGCTCAGAGGCTCTGATGTTAGTCGCCTTATGTTTGGAGATCAGAAGTGAGGAATGATGAAGGACGCCTGGATGCTGACTGTGCCTTCCATCAAGACCTTCACTCACCCATGACCTGCCCGACTGATGACCGTGGACCTGGATCACTCATCGATTTATCAACAATGACTGATTGGATACGCAGTGTGTAATTAATGAGAGCAATCAGTGATCTATGATCTGATGACAGCTGCACTAAAATATAATATAAGAAACTCTTTAATTCCCATCTTAAGGAATAGAAATAACCCATAGAGGGGTCTTTTCACAGCTCAAAAGTGTTTTGTCATTTTTCATTTAATGATTTTAAATAAACCTAAATGATTTCACTGATTAGGGAAAGGTTGGTGAAAAAATATATTTTCCATAATCTGTGTACTAAGCATTCTGAACATGTATTTTTTTGAAACATGTATTTTTATAAATATACTGCAAATTTCCTTCATTAACAACATACAGACAGAAATCGAGGGGTTTCTTCTCATTTGCACTTTTTGTTCTTCAGGAAAACAAATAATGAATAATCAATATTCAATATGGGGTGGTGGTGGTAGCCTCTGGACCAAGACGTCATGGGTTCAAACCCTACCTTCGGCACCACCACTGTGTTCCACAGGGAGACTGCCCCACTTAGGGAATGGAAATGCTTTGGATAAAAGCATCTGATAAATGCCGTAAAGTAAATGTAAAGGAAAAAGCAAGTTAAATAATATTGGAGGTATTAGGATGATTCCAGATCGAATACTAAGGCCCCAATGTTACATTGTTTCACAGGGCACTTGTTTGGACATGGGAATTGCCTTAAAACAACAATTTGCAGCATCGTATATAGCTCCAACTGACCTCAGTTATATGAATATTATATGAATATTGTGCATCTGTATGGTGCTTATTCATGGCAGAGCTCAACAAATTCCAATCAGAAGAATAAATCATTTTAAGTGACTGGTGGACCAGTAGAGCCATTTTATAGATTTCCCAACAGGGCCTCATTTGCAGTTGAACCAAGATCCCTGTAATTAAACCCTAATGTCCATCCAAATACATTTGCCGTAGTAAGAATTCTTAGGAATGCCACGCCTGTGGTAGCAGGTGCAGGTTAGTACGTTCCCGACAGAGGCGTGAAAGAGAAGCTGGATCAGTGCGGAGGGTCCGCATTTCGCGGGAGAGGGGAACAAATCAAAGCTAGGCCACTTTGTCCAACATGATTCTGGACACTGAGCAGGTTCACCATGTCCACTGATTGAAATGGCTTTAGTGCTCTGAGACAGCACCGCAGAAGCAGATCTGCCCGGAAGAGACCCAATCAAGAGAGCCCACCCACAGAACCAATCAAATCAATCAAAAAGCTGATTGGCGACAGCAGGTTGGATAATGGGAGGGTACCTACCTCACCTTACGGAAAGGCCATGTGGGTTCAGAAATTCGGACTAAAACAAGTAAAAAAAATAAAGAAATAAAATGACAGCAGAATATTCTTTCAAAAGAGACAAAAACATTAAGACATATATGAGAAACAACAAACATGTTCACACTGTATTCTGCAGAGACACACAGCACCGACAAGAGAGAGATAGGGGCGGGTGAGAGAGAGACACAGAGTGAGAGAGAGGGAGACAGAGACAGAGAGGGAGACAGAGCGAGACAAAAATAGAAAGACAAAGGGACAGAGAGAAAGATGAAGAAAAAAAAAAAAGTGTGAGAAATGAGAGACCGACCGAGAGCCTGTGATAAAAAGAGAGCGCGAGTGAGCCAGCAGACAGCGGAGGGGCCTCCTGCAGACCAGGAGCTCCGTCTGCTCCTTATCAAAGCTGAAGTAAAGTGAATCCAGAACCAGCCACAAGCTCACACCAACACCCCACACGGACTGCTTCCACCACAGCACAACACGACCCCAGGCACAACAAAATCACTCACAAACTCTTTCACGTGTACAGGGTGTGTTTGAACAAAACTACCTTAAACCTTAACATCCCCTTTACACCAGAGAGCCATTTGTGCTCTTCTTGGATTCAAGCCATTCATTAACAGTGGCACTAACCAGCACTGACTTGAGCTTAAGTACCCAGAACTGTACTGAACCTCTATCGATTGTGATCTGTGTTTGAGGAAAGATGGGGACTGTCTGGAGGTCCATGAGGACCAGTTTGAGAATCACTGCCACACAGAACTCTTTATATATAAAAGGATATACCTTTACATGCACAAAATAAGCACAGATTATCACTATCACAGAAATACGCTAAGCCACATTGCCAAGCCCCAGCACCACCACCGCCATGGAGCCCACCAGCTGCCCCCCGAAAGCACGGCGGTACCCGAGCACAGGTAAAGCGGCCAGCCCTGCAGGGACAGCAGGGATGAAGATTAACAGGCTTAGCTGTCTTATTGCATTACGATCGCGAGCAGCTCACCGTTTCTTCTGTGATTGGCTGCCGCCGGGGCTCCTGGGGAGAGTTTCGATTTCCACGGAGCTCTGAGCCGAGGGCGGGCCGCTGACAGGCCCCGCAGACCACAGAGGCTGAGAGTGGACAGGCTGCGGGAGAGAAGGGTGGAGGTGCAGGCTGAGACACACTCAGAACAAAACAAGGTGGAGCACAGGACAGAAATGACGCAACAAGAACCAGCAACAAAGGAACCCTTCTAGATGGCCATGGTCTATACACACATGGCCATACATTTTGTTCCATAATTATATACATATACATACATATATGCACGCACACACACACGTGCACACACACATATATAGCCCCTTTCCCCTTTGTTTCTGTTCACTGTGGCTGTGTGTGTGTGTGTGTGTGTGTGTGAGAGAGAGAGAAATGCACAGGTGTTTACTCATTTCGGGAACTACTGCAGTGTGTGTGTAAAAATAAACACCTCCACACGTGTTGAGTGCAGTAGTGGGTGTGTGTGGGTGTGTGAGAGATAGAGAGTGCAGTAGTGTGAGTGATTGTGTGACACACACACAGCTGTGAACATCACTGTTTTAATTGTTGCAGGTAAAATAAAGTGTAGTTTAACTTTTCCACGGTAGAATAAATTATTTATACGTAATATTTTTACATTTTCTCCAAACATTGCTTTGTTTGGAACCAAGTGTTGGTCAATAGTGTATAAAACAATAGTGACCTTCAGTTTTTACACACAAACACTCCCACACATTACAAATGCAATAACCAGAAAAGAAAAGATGCTCTCTTATTTGTTTCCCTGGCTGAATAGAAGGTAAGACGGGCATAAAATGACAGCCGCAATAAAACATTTCCTACATTTCAACAAAGCAAATAAAACATTTAGTACCTTTATCTCTTTGCTGGGACTCACTCCGTTATTGTGTGTCCTGGAGGGAGAAGAGAGAAGAGGAGGGTTAATGAGAAGGTGCTGAGCTGTGAGAATTTCGACTTTGTGGTGAAGGAATCTCAGTGCCACTGAAAACAACTCTATAAAATTCCAGGTAGAAAATAGAGTCACAAAAGATGGAAGCGTCCTACTTTTTTTCTCTTCTCACTCATTTCTTTTCCTTTTTCCCTTCCATTCTGTTTCCCTCCTTTCAATCTCCCCCTCTTTTTCACTTACTCTTCTTTCTGCCACTCAGTTTCCTCTCGCTCATTTTCCGTTCTTATTCTCAAACTCTGTATTTCTTAAGACTTTTTCTCTCCTTTGTGGCTTTCGTTTCTCTTTTCTTTCACATTCTCACACTTCCTCGCTTTTATTGATTCAGACTTTATTAGTAATGTTCCCCTTCATTGTGACACTTTCTCCACACAAACTAACCCACACACACACCTCCAACAGACACACACCTACCCCTCCAACACACACACACCCCTCCAACACACACACCTACCCCTCCAACATACAACCACCCCTCCAACACACACAACCCCAACACACACCATCCCACATCAAAACATCCCCCACCCCAACACTCAAACACATACCGACTTACCTTTCCAAACACATACCCTCCAAAACACACCACACACACACAGCAACCCCCGAAACACAGACACACCAACACCCACCCCCAGCATAACTAGGCGTTGGCTAGTTATTATTTGGACAGTTGTATAGATGCTCTGACTGGAGTATCTTGGTTAAATAGTTGTTTTCAGGTAAGAAACAGTCGTGGAATTCTTAAGCACTGATTTACGTTGTTCTGGATAAGAGCGTCAGCTAAATGCCGTAAATGTAAATGTAAATCTAGAAACCCTCCACCCCCTCACACAACTCGTGGTCAGGAAAACGTGTGGAGGCTGTATTACACACCAGTGTGCTGCAACACCTGGGACAGGACAGAACAGAGAAGGATACTTACTCTGAGGCTTTGGGGGGACCTGTAAGAGGAAACAACCACCATTAATGCTCTGTGTGCTCGTCACATTCGAGAAATATTCCACTTCAGCACATTTTTTCAGCGGTTTTCACTTCCCACCTCTGTTCTGCATGGTCCTCCTGGAGTAGCGGCGACTGGGCCTTCTCTCGAAGGAAGCCGACCGCCGGGCTTTGTTGGCCTTTGTGGTCTGGTACTCCGTCTTTCCACTGCAAAACAAATGGTATAAAATAAGCGATGGCCTAACTGGGTGCTGATCCTATAATAATGCTGATTTCACAACTAAATTAACAACAAAACACAACCCTCTCCATTTATTTGCAGCACGTTTTTTGTGTTTACGCCCCGGTTTACCAGAAATGAAGATCAGGTAGGGTTAAAACAGGGGGACTGTGGGAGTTACATACGAAGAGGAGAGATAAAGAACTGCTCCAGTCAAAGTAACTGGACAGTGTCGACCTTCTGGTCTGGCAACGAGAGATAAGATACAACTCCACTGGGACGATTCGCAGCTCAGAGCAGAAAACCTTATTATTGTCTTTACAGGTTACAGGGGTTATGTTATAAGTTACCCTCGTCTGTGGAAACCACGGAGCTTGCACTTGAGTGCTGAGAATCCAACACGTAGCATTCATGAATTTTAGTGCTTTAGTGCTTTTAGTGCTTGAATGTTGCTGGTGCTACCACCCTTGCAAGTTAAAACGGCACTGCTAGTCACAAACACAACTATCGTTTATTTTTGGCAAAATGCAACCATGCCGTGGACGGCTTTCTCTGAGATTCGCAGAGTGTGACGTCATCGCCGCGCAATGCAGGAAAACGTCTGAAAGAGTCGTTAGAGGAACCGATTCCAAGTCGGAACCCCGTGATTAAAAATATATTACAAGAAAACATAAAATAATGCTCAAAATTATGATGCTGAAGTGCAACAATATACACATGTGTAATTTAATAGATGTGAAAGTTGATTGTGCTGCTGTGATGAAAGGGAGTTTTTCATCAGATTTGCTGCACTCTTTCAAGCAGGTTTTGGAAATAACTTGTGTCCAAACCCTCCCAGCACCTTTTCAACCCTGCAAACAGTCCTGTCTCATTTACTGGAGCTCATTTCAAACTTGTGCGTCTCCAGCTCGTCTCTGCAGCTCAGTGAGAGGAAGATCTGGAGATCGGGGAGGAGAAGACATCATTCTCTAACCTTGCTTTTCATTGGGCTGTATATTATTTTGGCACGATTTTGAAGAATGTTTGGAATTATTATCCTGTTGCAGAAGGAACTGTGTAATGTTGAAGAACTGAGTGATACTATTCTTTGCTCATGATCAACACAAGCTAAACATCAGTCACTAATGACTGACCCGAGACCAAAAGTTTCGGTTACACAATATAAAATACCAGTCAGATTTGTTTGTTGTAAGTGTTTCTAATATTTTCCTCTAACACCACTTTGAACAGATTACAATTACATGTTACACTGCAGTCCACTGCACAAAAAGTCCCATTTAGGGCCGTAATATCATTTACAAGTCTCTAGTTTTTTTATTTCACTCCCAGCACCATAATATCTGACATCAGTTTCATGGCTCCCTTCTTTGTTCTCAAAGAGAACACTTGAACTCAAGCATCTCCTGGAGCAGGGGTGGCCAACACCGGTCCTGGAGGGCCGTGGTCCAGCACGTTTTGGTGATTTCCCAGCTCAGAAACACCTGGTTCACATCACCACTTAATAGTTAAGTTTAGTGAATGTCTTTGAGGAGATCAACCATCAAACTGTGTTGCCCTCCAGGACCGGAGTTGCCCACCCCTGTCCTAGAGCCACCGGAGCTGCAGGACTGGAGTTCCATAAATCATGATTGTGTTATGACATTTTCTCTTCACATTAAAGGCTTTTTCAATGTATTTTATAAACTTTTAACAACCAACAGTAAAGTTACTGGCACCTTCAATGACAGTTTATTAATGATAGTAATGGTATTGAGATTATGCCCCCCCGATTAGCTCACCTGTATCTGAAGCGGGAGCCCATGCGGATAAAGCCGGAACGAGCGGAGTTCTTCTGGACGGGGCCACGCAGCCGGAAGAAGGCGTGGTGCTCCACGGCGCATTTCCACAGGTGCTTACAGGCCTTCGGGTGGTCCATGCGGAAGACAAACGTGTGCTCCTGCTCCTTACCCTGTGAGAGAGCACCAAAGCACCAGAGAGACTTTCAGCTTCCTCCAGATCTTTCAGATGTTCAAAGGGACACTTCACCTGAAAATGTCCGGGACTTGTCCACCACACCCCCTGGTTGTTTATGTTTGGGCGGTGCGTAGCAACCCAGGACAAGGGGGTGTAGCGGACAAGGTCTGGACATCACAAAAGTAAAAAAATGCGGCGTTTCTGCAGTTTCTGCATTACTGTGAGGGTTTCAGCGAAGCATTATTAGTTTGGTTCTCAGAAAAAATCCATGTTGGACTGAAATCATAACTGCTGATCCACGTTAAAGGTGTGGGGAGTTACTTATATGCATCAGTTGCTCCAGCCTCATTACACCCCCACAGATGAATTCACATGTATGTGAAGAAGGAACCCAT
>JBBPDC010035093.1:0-12084 GCA_037974485.1 Hemigrammopetersius urotaenia | reverse complement strand
GAAGTGTGGTCCTACCCTTTCCGTTTTCTGAAATGTCGTTGTGTTTTCTGAAATGTCGTTGTGTTTTCTGAAATGTCATTGTGTTTTCTGAAATGTCGTTGTGTTTTGACCTTCAGGGCCACCGTAATTTATGGATTGATTTTAATTGTGGCCGGTGAGTGGAATTACAAGGTAGTGGATGTGTGGCAGCTACATACACATACATTTACGGCATTTTGTCAGACACTGTAGTTAACGGCTTCCAATCCCTAACTACAGGGGTCATGGAACCAGTGGTGGTTTGCTGAAGGTAGGATTCGAACCCATGATTTCTTGGTCCAGATGCAAGTACCCTACCCACTGAGCCCCACACACACACACACACACACACACACACACACACGGTGTATATCTACCACCATGCTGATACTCTTAAGAAGGATATTTTAAACAAGATCCTATGTCACATTTATTATCACTGCACTTAGTACTTTGTTTTACTTTTTGTCAACATTACAGCCTTCAGTGTTCTCCTGTAAAACTCTTACACTTTTTGTTATGAAATCATTTATTCTAGTCTTCTATATTGGAATCTCCAATGTCCGATGTCTGCTGTCAAAAGTTCTTTGTGGTCATAGAAACCCGGATTGTATTCGACTGTATGTTCCTGATCATAATTCTGTTTGAATTAGGCCAGTTTTAGACTCCATGACGCCAGGGTCCCAGCCTGTTTTATTTTTTCAGTTTTTGTTACTCCAAATACCACCTTCTTCTGCTTTTACTCCAACTGAGTTATAAGGATAAGAATTTGATTTTTCGTCTTCCTTTTGGAATGTGGTGGAAAGGAGACATATCTTTTCGAGGTTCACTGCAGCTCAGGTTGTTTTAATCTTGTTAATTCGTGCTCTGGGTGGTGCCAGGTGGTGCTTTTTCTAGGAAAGTGCTATTTTCTTCTGTAATATTTTTTCAAGGTGTTGTTCTGAGAGTGACAATATTAGTTCTATAGTAGTTCACTGTAGCGACTCTTAAAACGAGTAACTGAATGATATTCCTGGAATTAACCACAAATACAATTTCCATGACCTTTTTAAAACTCATCTTCACCATAGCTGTCGATAATGGTGCTGACTGTGTATACAATTCAATGCAAAAAGGTTTATTTCTGTCACTGACAGATGAGTATCTGAAGCACATGATCCACATGAGTGTTGACTGTTTCTGTAGACACTCATGAATATTAACCTTAGCTGAACGTCACCTTCGTTTTCACTCCTCATGAAACCAAAGGCAATGAAAAGAATGCACCTTGATGAAATTTCCTGAAGTTCCTTAGTGACTTTGTTCTTTCTTTGTGCTTGGATGATTATGAATAAGGATGAGAATCAGCCTTTAGTTTTGCATTCATGAGCACATTACATGCTGTTTCATGTGAATCTCATTAAATAAACATGAATGAAAATACATTTTCAACTCACCTGCCTAATCTTCTATCAACTTTCTTGTCTGTGGTTTTCAAGACAGCAATACTGATAAGACATACAGAGGAACAACACTTCTTTATTCAGATTACCATCATTCCTCACATGCTTTAACCAGGATGAATTTGTGTGACCCAAAACGCCCCAAGAATTACTCACACGTCACGGAAAACACAATGAGTCTAAGGTGATTAGGCTGATTCACAGTTATTCTGGACATCAGTCTTCTTAATAAAATAGTTAAGCAACTGCTTAAGGTGTGAATGTGTGCAACAGAAGTGTGTAAACACCTAAAACGCTTCGGCCTGTAACTGCTAAGCCTTCGTGTCCTGCTGAGGATCAGAATTACTTATGACTCATAACAGATCAGCACTGCTTTATGGGAAAGAAAAATCCAGGCTAAACTCTAGACACATATAATTATTATAATAAACTTCACATTTCAATTAAGTTCCTATGAAGTTAAAGACATGAATCGATTAACAGTGTTTGCTTCATGTGAGTTGGGATATTTCTTAGCTGTGTTTTGTTTGTGTGCTCAGTTTGCTGTCTGAGCGGCTGGTCAGACTGGTTCCACAAGGACTTCCTCACAGGACCAATTATCTCTGCCCTCCCACCAGATTTACCAGTGTTGTAGTCTGTAGTCTGTACGTAATCAGTGACATGTTTTTCTTTTGCCTGTGCTCCTGAAATTAAACACATTCTTAAAAATTTTTTTCTTTAAGTCAGTGGCCCCCAACCCCTGGGCCGCGTGGGACATGCGGTACCAGTCCGCGGGCTGCACAGAAAAAAAAAACGTATGGAAATGCTGTTAATAAAGCTGCGAGTACACATTAGATTTACGTTTATTATTATATTTTAAAGATACCCCATTATTATATTTTTTAAATATCCCCATTTTTATGCGTATCATTTATTTGTAGAAATACGTATATTTATCTGCCGCTCCTTAAAGGCCGGGCCGTGAAAACAGTTTCTGATATTAAACCGGTCCGTGACCAAATAAAGGTTGGGGACCGCTGTTTTAAGTGATAACACAGAAGTATAATTTTCTAGAGAGCTTTTCTAAATGAAATATAATTCCGAATGACTCCTCTTCTTCTTACAAATGCAAATGTGGAATAGACTGAAAGAAATTCTCCACTTTCAATGAACATCATTTAAAAAATTCATTTGTTTTTGTTGTCAACAAGTTAAACCAGAAATTGCCATGTTATCACACATACATAGCTGTTTAAAAAAACCTTTATATGGGCTGTGAGATGCTCACGTACAAGTATAACGTCCTGACATACATTCCTTGTCTTGGCTGATATTATTTGTAGGTCTCATCTGTGAGCTGATCAGGTTCCTTTGATGCTTAGATTTGTATTGTGTCTTCAAGCCACTCATTCCAGCAGTGTTTTAAGTACGCCCTTGTACACGTGGCTGTGCTGTTTTGTCATGATAAAATCCTCGACACCATCTTAGGACACGTTTGATTACTAGCTCAAGTGAAAAGAACAATCAAACCTGCACACATGGCATTTTTGCCCCTCACAGCACAATTCTTTCACAAGGCTCTCTGAATCAAAAATATTTGAATTTTGAGTTTAAAAAGTCTGAATCATTATGCATTGTTTAGTTTTATTGTACATTTTCTTACCATTTGGAATCTACAATGTCAATAATGAAGGTCATTATGAAGGTTCAGTAATAATTCTTACTGAATTTCCTTGTTTTTTTTATTTATGGGCTCATAAATGTCTGAACTGAATGTCTGATATGAACGGAACTGAGTACGCACATCAGACTAGACAGAAACATTTTATTGTTATTAAATAGATTTTTTTTTTACAAAACAAAGTTCACATTTAAATAAAAAAATCACCCTAACCTTTACACAATCTCTTAAAATTTAAGTCACTGAGTTAAGTCACTAACTGATGGTTCACAGTGCTGAACAAAACAGTGTGCCATAAAGCCAGTGAGTTTTATACTATTCCTCTCACATTTCTAACCCTTTTGTACATTTATTGGATACAATATATAACAATGGAATAAATACTACATCAAATGCCATAATCTCTTTCGGTTTAGAGTTAAAGAGAAAGTGTGTACTTATGTCAGGTGATGGGTAAATTGTTACACTATAATCACGAAAGCCGTCGGGCTACATTGTGTGACTAATAAGAACGCAGCCAATCATTTGACTGAGGTGCCTGTCTGAGGGGTGGAGCTGAAACAGGTGATGATCTTTTCTTCGCACTTTCTGGTTCTTGCAAGCCAGATGGGAGTATTAATACAAATAGTCTCGTTTGTATACATGATGATACACTGCAGTTTAGGAGTAACATGTTTGGTTGTAGAATGTCAAAAGGAAAGTCAGGAAAGTGGTGGTCACAATAATGGACAATAGTAGTGGAACGCCTGACCATTAGATTAGATTTAAAACTCTAACACAACAGTCTCAACTGACTGTTGCGATCTAACACAAACTTTAACCTGAACAAAGTGTTCTCTGTCTGAATAGATAAGATCCTGGTGGCATCTGGAAGAATTTCTGGTAGAATCTTAGATTACTAGAAGCTCCTATTTTAAGTCTAGTTTCACTAATATGAAGGACATATTTTCTTGGACTACAAAGCACACACATCTGCTAAATGCTGTAATTGTAAAAGTGCGTGTAAATGTAGAAGGAAACTAAAAATGTACCCTGATTTCAGAAAAAAAAATGTTTGAACGGCTGCCTAGCTACTGTTGTTTAGTGTGTGTGTGTGTGTGTGTGTGTGTGTGTGTGTGTCTATATATATACATAAAGGGGTTGATATATTTTTTGAGCACCTAAAATTAAAAATTAAAAACTGCAAATTTGGACCTTGGACCCATCATGAGTTTAACTTTAAGTTTTTTATGGGTAATGTATTAAGCTGAGTTTAAAAATTTAAATTCTGAGATTAAAAAATTCTCTTGAATTTCGGCAGTTGACTGTAACTCTTTTACGCTCTTTCTAGCTTCATCTTTACCACATGCGTACTTGCTTACCACTTATATCATCCTCAGTGTGTATATATATATATATATATATGTAATATTCTTGATAGTTGTTACTGCATGCATATAACTGGCTTTTGCCTGCATGCCTGAACAAAATCTTCCACAATACCAGGAAATTGGAGCTTAATTATGACCCAATTAATGTCTATAAACAAAACAAAGCTCTGGTCTGAGGAGATGCAAGCAAACAAAGGTGCATTCTTTGGTAGCTTTTCTTTGGTAGCTCTTTCAATTCTTCTGAATTTAGTTTTCCTTGACATTTGCCATGTAAAAGCCACAAAATGTAGACTATATGTCTAAATGTATTCACATACCCCTTCTCTTTTAGTGAATTCAGATACTTTAAAGTTTATTGCTGTTCAAGTGTTGATTAGAGAGGTCTCCGTGGAATAGTGGAACTGTGTTCTCTGTGCTTGAATACCATCAAATCTTCACAGCAAAGTTACAATGTTTGATGTAAATCATTTCCAGACCCGAGGCTGTTAGGGCAGTAAATGGATGATCAATATCCTATTAATACCATTGATTTTCGATTAAAAGTGTGTATAAATCTTACTTAGTGGTTATTGTGTTGCCCCTGCAATCAGAAGGTTGTGGGTTCAAATCCCAACACCACTAGTGTCATCACTGAGGTACTCTTAAGGAAGGTATTATCCCACACTGCTCTTTGTGCGCCCCTTGTTGGTGGCAGTCCACTGCTTTACTTGGTGAATGGGTTAAATGCAGAGAAAGAATTTCACATTGTTCACACTATATGATGTGTTCATGCATGACTGTAAGGGGCCACTTTAATGTCTTATAGTCTTAGCCACTTGAACATCCTTATAATGGTTACTAAATAAATCTCAAGATAATAAGTGAACGATAAGCCTCAGGCTCAAGGGATTAAAAATGCCCAAACCAAGGCTTATTTTGGGCAGAATGAAATATACTTAAATGATGTGTCACCAGTATTATCATTATCATAATCTAATGCGTTAATTAACGATTAGTCACCAAGTGCAGTCACATTTATCAGCTTCCACTGGCAGCATAACCATGTCCAGAAGGGTTGAAGTCACCGCTGCAGAGCCACTGTATAAAACTGATGCTTATTTGAGACTCCATTGTTGCCTAGAATAACTGTATGCGTTGTAAGCCTGATTGTTTACCTCCCTGGCCCGCTGAAGGAGCCTTTGTAAAGCCTTTGCTCTGCCTGGTTTGGGGCTCTGTGGAAAATTCCTAAACAGGCTGATTAAAGAGAGGAGGAGTGGGGAAGGGGAAGGGGCATGTTTGGAGAGCATGCTTATGCTGGGAAGAACATGCAGGGGTGTGAGGTGGGCGTTAAAAACTATGGGAAGGAGGCTGTATTTTCGACTTCCTGGAATGCGGCGGACATGAAGTTGATTTAGAGAAAAAACTGCTGGCTGGGGTTTTTCTGAATGGTGACTCCACAGCCATGTGGCCTTTTTTTGGTGCACAGCCCCCCTCCTCAGACTTGTTAGGACACAGGCAGAACGTAAACCTTAGTGGCTATTTGGCTCGCGATATGACTGGCCGGTTTTTGAACACTCTTCATAACATCTGTTTTCTTTCGTGCCAAGCTGTCACTCGATCATGCAGAAGGTTACTTGCCAGTCTGTGGCAGCCATTGACTCAATCAGCAACTTGGAACACATTTTAAAATGTGACTTCATAGGTATCTTAAAATAATATCCTGTCTCAGTCAAAACAAACTGAAGCAAATGCACAGTTATCATACTTGTCATAGTGTGAGTCCATGCAACAGTGACTATTAAGTTGATGGAATGAACATGTAATTTATAGCTGAGATGTATTGAGTCATCTCAGTCTGTCAGGCCAGTATCTGTGGGTTCACACACCAGTGTATCTACAGCTGCATGCAAACGTTTGAACACCCCAAGCAAAATCGACTGACTTCTAAAAATAAAATATAATAAAATATCAAACATAAAATATTCCATAACTTTTGCACAGACCATATTTCCCACAATATTTAATTCAACACGTAAACTGTGATCATGCTGTTATGTGCAGAAGGGATTTTTTTATAGATACTGTGTACTTATTTTCATTTTTTCTGGCTAAATTTATCCATAACCTTCCCCTAGAAAAAAAATTTAGTATGTTGTTTTCATTGTCTTACTTTATCTAATTTTGTAAAGAGTTCCGTATGCATTAGCATCTTATTATTGTCAGCATTACTGAATTTCACCTCATAAGAACTGAACTGCCCTGAATGAAGCATATTACCTTTAATGCCCACAGACGCTCATCCTAGAATGGAGACCGCTGGGTCGGGAAGAACATCCTGTTCTTTTTTTATTCATCACCCTGTGAGATCAGGTTATGTAAAAATAAAGCTAATAACAGGGTCTTCAGAGATGGAAGGCAAAATCTCACCCATGAGTGCAATTTTCGGAGAAAATGTAAGTGCTTTCCATGTTTCTTCTGCTTTCTTTACAGCCTCTTCTGCACAGATATAGCCTGAGGAAAATATCTCAATGTGAACTGAACTGACCTGTTCAGTGTCTGTGTTGCACATACACCTTTTGGAGAAAGGTTTTGGAGAAATATTATTATTATTATTATTATTATTGTGCAGAAAAAAGATATATAAACATTTTAGATTTGTTTATAAATATATATATGGCATTATATATATATATATATGTGTGTGTGTGTGTGTGTGTATGGGTTAATATATCTTCTTACCTATATGACAGCTGCGTGCAGCTTATAGGCATAAATTTCAAAAGCGTGACCTAAAGAGCTCCAGGACAAACCTATGCTTTTAAATAATGCGGAAAACAGAAACTTGTCACATTAGACAAATGCTTGACCATGGCATTGCGTGAAACCTTATTAAGCTCACACAAACCTTTTTTTGTTCCCCTTAATGACCTTTGACCCGATGTCAACTTTGTTTTGTGTTCTTGTAGCAAGCGGCAGCTGCACCTCAGAGAGACTAAAGAGGAGCTGACCTACTACATTTAATGCAATTCTATAATAGCAAATATATATATGTGATATTACTTCTTAACATTTTAAATGACTTTTTTGACCAAAAAAAAAAAGTGCCATTAATGTCCAGAAGTTCAAGAGACCATGCTCTCCGTGGGTGTGTAGAACAGCCCTTCCTCCTCTCCACACACGCTTAACGCACGGCTGGCCAGAGTGGATGTCTGTTAGCTGATGCAACATAAACTGGTGATTAGTGTTCTCCTCCAAGCACTGAGGTGTTCGATATCGTTGCATCAGCGGCAGCTTGAAATGATGCAATGACCCAAAGAAAGCATGCGCTAGCTTTCTGCCTACCAGTGTTGGTGGAATTGTGTGATAGGAAGAGTTAGTTAGCAGGTAGAACTGAACAAGAGAGAACAGAAAAAAGTTCAGGCTTTAAGATGTATGGTGTACTGTGCTGTACAGTGTCAGAACCCATGTAAACCAACATGGTTTGAGGCAAAAGATTTAGGCAGGCTGCTTGCTTAATGCTAATTCATGGGTTATTAGTAGGCTATCCATTCTTTGTTAGCTATATAGCACTGTAGCTCTAGTGCAAAGTGTAAAAGAAAATTTAAAATTTATATTTGCTCAACTCCTTTGACCACCATAAGAGAGGCTAATAATAAGGCACATTTGTGTAGAGGTGTGTGTGGGTTTAGAGCAGATGGTGTATTTCTCAGAGCAGAGATCATGTCTGGTGTCATCTATTCTTTTCTCCCCTCTTCTCATCCCATCCTCTTTTCTGTCTCTTTTTCCTGCCAGTTGAAGAATACTGCAGTCATCTGATCCTGGTATGTTCTTAATAACACACACACACACACACACACACACACACACACACACAATTTCTTTAATAAGACTTGTGCAGCAAATTAGTTACTCATACATGCAGGCCGAGTGTGTCCTCAACAACACACGTGCTATGCCCTAACTAGATACACTGCACACAAACCCCAGCACACACACCTCCTAAGTGAGTAGAGTGAGTAGAAAATGAGATTTTTGGGAGAAAAGGATTCAACAGGAAATTCATGATGAGAAAACATGAGGGTAGGGGCGTGAAGGGAGAGCAGATGCTGCTGGGTTGCTATAGCAACTGAGGGGAACCCAGACAATGTGTATGTTGTGCTGGAGAGGGGGATGGGGGGCTAACCCTTACATAACCTATGTGGGTCAAAAATACAAGCTTTTGATTTGCTGACCATTTAATCGGCTCATCCCAGGGCAATGTTTTGTGCTTGTTTAACTCAGCATATTGTCTGAATCAATTGTTTGAAAAAAATTTCATGATCATTTCATGATCAAATAAGTGTACATACACAGCATATCTGTCTTGGTGGAATTGGTGCTTGTTTTCATACAAATAAATGCAATAACAACCACAACCATCTGCAGTAGAAATACAGAATGTACATGGTATTTACAACCATCTTCCTATAAATCATGTACTTTATCAGGCACAAATGTACTCAATTGGAAAGTGAACAGAAAAATGTATCAGTGGTTCAGTGGTTTTAATGTTCAGTGGTTTTAATTTTACACATGTATACACAAACACACACTCATGCACACACAAACGCACATGCACTCATACATGTAAACAAACAATTAGTCTCTTGTCCCTCAGGTCCTCACACTTGCCCATTTTCCCTGCTTCCAACACATCAACTTCAAGTCTGAGACTCGAGTCGCACTTAAGTCGCACAAAGACTTGTGATTTGACTTCAGACTTGAGACTTGACTTGAGACTTGACTCGTACTCGGGTGCTGCGACTTGTGAGTCATAACTCGTAAACCATGTTCATTCATTTATTTATATCTTGCACTCTTTCCAACGACCTGAAAACCGTTCACCTCGCCCCAATGTCCCGTTACTTTTGTCCGAGGTGAACGATTTTCAGCTAATAACGGTTTTCGAGGGGTCTTTGGAAAGGGGTCACCGAGCCCCATCTAACTGTGGAGTTTCACATTTAGAGTGAGAGATATATTTTTCATATTTAATATTTAGATTTAAGATCATTTAAAGTCTTAATCCTGAATATTCAACAGCTCATGTTGAATGGAACAACAAAAAGTAATTTCAAATAAAACCTTGTTAGAACAATGTACATTAAAGGTGATGATGTTTAGTATTCTTTAGTTGCCATTAACATTTCAGCAATATAAGGTTTTGTTACAACAACCTCAAACAATAAAGAATTTGGTCAGCATTAGTGCTGTCTCTGCTGTTCTGGGTGTCTGGGCTACTTAAAGATGCACAGTGGCTAATGAAGAGGATCCCTCCAGTTGGAATTATCGTGTGACCTCTAAGCACACAGAGCTAAAGCTGTGTTTAGGGACAAACAGTGATATGACGTTAGAGCCAAGGCTACACGCTGCTTAACATGAGCAGCTGAGAAAGCAGGGCATGCTGGGAAAAGAACAGAAAACAATCCACTAAACCCACTGCAGCTGTGGCCCAAACATCATCACTTACACACACACACACACACACACACACACACACACACACACACACACACACACACACACACACACACACACACACCAGCTATTTAGCAGGCCTGAGACTGCCCATTAGGTGCAGTGGACATTTAACATAGTTTTGTCTATTATCGAGGGCACATTCAGAGTGTGTGTGTGTGCGTACGTGCGTACGTGCGTGCGTGCGTGCGTGCGTGCGTGTGTGTGTGTGTGTGGTTTTAGTAGTTGACATTTATGGTTGCATTGTAATTCAATTTCCTAAGCACGCTCCTCAATGATCTGAATGATGTGAATCCCTGTGACAAGCACATGACTAGGCTCACTCAAGCCTCCATGTGTGTGTATGTGTTTTCATATACTTTCAGTTCAAATGTTGTCCTGATTTTGTATCATAACCAGAGTTACACTACAGGACCTACACAAAAGTACTTTGGTAAGAGCTTTATAAAAAGCCTTGACTATGCATTTAACAATAAAAGTGTGTATTCATAAACAAATAAAGAAGTTTAAACAAAGAAACTAACAACATATTCAGATACTATACTAAAATATAAATACATGTATAGATTAAAATAAGAATATGTCAAGTTCTACATATCAAGAATAAAATGTCTTGACATTTGCTGGTGAAAAAAAACTTAATATGTAATGTAAGCTTGACAGACAGACAGACAGACAGACAGACAGACAGACAGATAGATAGATAGATAGATATCCAGGAGCTTCAAATGAAACACACACACACACACACACACACACACACACACACTGTGACACACAGTATCTAGAAGAAACCCCACTATAAGGAGTGGGGGTGTACTGTATAGTGTATTAATGTGAGATTTAATAAGGTTTATAGTTGTTGCTCTATATAATATTTATTTCATTTATATGGGTAAAGCACAAACCCAATATTAGCAGACACACAATAAAGGGGAACAAAACATTTCATTTGCATTATGTGTCAGCTCCCAACCATCATCCCTAATCATCCACCCACCAACTGCTCATTACTAGGGAGAGACAGTGAGAAACTGGTGACTTTGACTCCAGATTGTACCCCCTGCGCCATGTCACACCACTGATTGAAGTTTTATTTGAGTTAAATCAGATGTATTAGTGATAGTCAAACAAATCCATGCAAATTCTGCAGCTGCATTAATTATAAGAATAAGAGCCAAGCCTGAGTTCCAGCATCAGCAAGTATATTTTTGTTTCTGCCAAGTAAATGTCTTTAAATAGGACTATGAACTTGTTTTTAATCTTCAATTTACTTGCTTTTCTTGCTTTCTTGCCAGAAATCAGCATTGATGAGCTGTTTTTGTACAATACACAGTTGGTCATTTTGTCATCAAGCGGTTTTACACTATTTGTTTCATCTAGACTTCAGTATGGTCCTGCTTGGAATATTAGGGTGGATTTTGTCTACTATTGTTACCTCTTCCCAACACATCCCCACACAAACAAACGACTTTCTCTACTGCAGTGCCAGGAGCTCAAAGTATGTGTCTTAGCTATTGCAGCTAGTGAAAACGATCAACATCTCAGCTACTTTACTAATATTGCTAATGTAGCTAGATAATGTTAATCTCATTTTATGTTATATCACAATGACTATTACAACCTCTGCTTCATTTTCACCTTCAAAATCAAATGCCTCTAGCTTCCTGATCTTGTGGCTGAACCCGCTGTGTTTATATTTCCATTTGTCTTCGGCCATGGCCAAGTATTCGCTGTAGGACTGCCTGATGTCAGGGGCTGTTTACTTTGCCATTGCTGTGCAACTGACAGTCACCATGAGTTCTGAAACAGACCCACACAGTCTTGATCAAGGAGATCTGTTTTTCTACCTAAACTCATCCATCCATCCATTCATTATTCTTTTCTATCCTAAGAAACTGTATAGTAACTCTATTGTGGTCATGTAGGTCATATATTTTTTGTTTCGCTGGATTATTTTTGATGTGCTTAGTCAGACTGACAGCCCCTTAAACAAATTCTTGGCTGAGATTTTTGCACAGTAGAGTACATCACACACACACACACACACACACACACACACACACACACACACACACACACACACACACACACACACACA
>JBBPDC010035084.1:0-12084 GCA_037974485.1 Hemigrammopetersius urotaenia | reverse complement strand
GAAGGGAGGAAGGGAGGAACGGGAGAATCGGGATAAGGGAGGACAGGGCACAGAGACAGAATGAAACGAAATGAATACGAACTAATATTCTGGGGATGGGGGACGGTGTCTACGAGGGGGAGGCGAGGCGATTGTAACAGCGTCTTGAGAGTGAGGGCCCTCAGCATCGAATGTTCGAATCTTGTTGTTTTGATTAGCATGTCTGTCACTGCGTACCTAAAAAGATAGTTTAAAGTGAAATCCTGTCTGTTTTAGAACATAACATAGCAACATTTTAGAATGTTTTCCCATGTTATGTGTTTTATGTTATGTATATTGTGAATATTAGGATTTCTCTTAAAACATCTATACTGCATTAATGTCATTGATAGAAGAATGAAGCACCACTACAACAGGTGCCTGATTCAATAGATGCCAGAGGAACCAGTGCACAGCCTTCTTTGGCATAAGTTAAGCCCTGCTTATATTCACATTATAATACATTTGTAGCATGCTAGACAGTTTTAGCCAGCCTTCTTTGACCTTGTGTAAGGGGAAGCAATACTCATTACTCATTTTTATGCCAAATTCATGAAAAAAACAGATTTCAACTGAAATATCTACAAAAAAAGATTACCAGTGTCTTTAGGCCAAACACCTCAACAGACTGAAATAAGAGCATTTACAGTGATACAATACACAACAATGCCATTACAGAAATGTCTGTGGAACAAACTGTACCTTGTATGACTCACTGGCAGAAGATCTCCCCTGGGGTGCAATGAAAACACCAGCAAACCTTGTTGCCACAAAATCAAAGGTTCCTCAAATGTCACTAGGCTTTGAGATGCTTGTCTGTCATTTCGGTTTGAATGCACATCTGATCCCCTCATGATGATAAGACATACAAGGGCCATTTCATTGTTTCTGCACTTACGTAACTGGTTTCCCTTTATATGATTAGGAGGTTGAAGGTTGTTCTCATTTCAAAATCAGTTTTGCTCCTTCTACTCAGTTGTGGAGATATTCTCATGGACAAAATGATCAAAACTTGAAGAATCTTTTCTCTTACGGTCTGATGAAGCAGCACTGCTTTTGTTTACCAGGGGGACAGCAATCACAAATGATATCCTAAGGCAGTGTGAAATTATGCAAGTTACAGGGATGCACCCAGAAATCCCGTATAAAGCTCTTAGGACATAATATATAATACAGTAATAGTCCCAGCTGTTACTAAAGGGCATTTTTTTGGAAGAAATAAATATCCATCATTCAGTTTTCCATGTAAACAATACGCTTTAAGGATGGGCAACTTATTGGCTAGTAAAATACTATAAACAGATGGTTCTTGACTATGACAATTTAGTGTAATTTTATAGTATTGAAAATCATATTGCTGTAACACTGGTCATGTTCTTTTGTCTACAGTTAAAAGGCATTACTTAATTTTCCACCAGGGCACTTCTGCCATAACCTGCTCTCCAGAAAGTCTTATAAAGTGGAGCTCCACCAGTGACCTATTGAGGGAGAGGAATCATTTTGATGTACATTTCAAAATGGACCTATGACTAGTAGTGAGGTTTAAACGGTTCAGTATTTATAGACGTTGAAAGGGTTTTATATCAGTTTTAATTTTTTTTTAAATAATAAAAAACAATAAAAACGTGGTTTCTAATTAAGATATGTTTAAAAAAAAAAAGAATGGATTTCATATTCAAAGGAACATAAAATGACCAAAATCTTAAAATTTCGCAGTATAAAAATGTTCTACATGCTATTGATCTTAGCTGAATATTGGAAAAGGTAACTAATGGATGATTAATGGATTACTAAAAGTCAATTTGTCGTTAAACATTCGCACTATGGTCATGTCAAACATTTAAAGCTAAATCTGTGCAATGATACACTATGTAATAAATTCTACAGCAAAACCAAAACCAAAGCAAGGCCCCTCACTGAGATACAGTCTTTGACTCTGGGAAGCTGAGAAGGGAGTGCTCTTGTACATAATGACAAAAAATAAATACATAAAATAAATAAAAAAGAAAAGAAACCTGGAGTTCTCTATTCAAGTGTTATAACACAGGGTAAATTTTTTTTTTTTCTCGAAAGATCTCCTCTTTTTTTCTTCCTAGGACTCACTCAGGCAGAAATAATCACAGGTCTAGCAAGAGTCTCGTTTCCATCTCTATGCATTCAGTCACATGAAACCTTTGGCACTGCTGGTTTCAAATGATCATGCTGCTCGCACCATCTCTTGGTGCCAGAATGTCAGCCTCTTTCGCTGTGCTTCAAGTGCAGTCAGGCTGGGCTCATCTGAAATGAATAGCAAGGCTAATCCACAGCTTCCTCTACTTATACCTCAACACTCATTCCATGTGTTTGGACAAGTGGTTCATGTTTTGCAAGCAAGAAAGTGGTCCTTTTCCCTCTGTCAGCAATAATGTTTGCAATAACAATACTCTCAGAAATCGTTACTTTCTAGATGATTCACAAAAGTTATAACTAGAATTGTTTGAATCTTCAGATTGGCCCAGTTTTGATGTAAAAACATAATTCTAATCTAAAATAACTGTCATGTCTCGGTTTTGTTTTGTTTTGGGGGACTTTTATTTTGAATTTTGTGCACGTTTGTGTCTTGTGTCCCAGGTTTCAGGTGTCTTGTGTTCGGTTTGAGTGATTATACGTTGTGATTGGTTTCTGTCTGCGTCTGTCTTGTATTTAAGTTCGGTTTATGTGGACCTGGGTTGTCGGTCCATCGCCTCGTTTAGAGTCACATTACTCTTTCATCACGTTTGTGTTCAGTTTCTCCATGTATCGGCCCTCGCGCCAGGTTTCTGTTTCTGTTTCTGCTAAATAAAGAAAACACAGTCATGGAAGCCTGCCCACCTTGGTGTGATCATTGGGGTAAAGCACGGCGTCATGACAACCGCCATAGCCGTGACAATAACTTTCAGAAAGAACAGAATAATTCTGTAGACATGACTTCATCTCAAGCACAAGCACTGAATGAGATGGTATTAGAAAGTCTATGAAGGCCATTGCACCCATATAAAGGTGCTTATCCAAAAATGATGGGAATTCATTGGGTAACAGAGTGTCAGATACAAGGTATTTCTAACGAGGTGTTAAGTACATTTGCAAGTCGAATTCAGCTACACTGAAATGTCTAACAGGTTCTAAGCATTAAGCGAGTAATTGTGAAGTACAAACTACAAGGTGCTAGTAATTATTTTAGGAAGACAAGATGCTAAGTACCTAAAGCATTCTTTATTGACACGGAAATATTACAGGTTGAAAATATCTGGTAGCTCCAAATAGCCATAACTGTGTTAAGTAAGGATGGCCCGTGCTGGAACTGTCTTAATAGATTATGCCCAAAAGGAAACCGAACATAGTAAATAGAGATCTGGATAACCTTTTAGAGTAAGTAGCTGATAATTATAACATTTTCACACTAAATTTCACAATGAAATGACATTTCTTTAAGCAGAAAATTAATTGGAAACGCTCAGCATATGGCATAGAGGTGTTGGGTAACTATACAGCTATAGTTAGTTCAGACCTACAGCTTTTTCCTATTATGAGAGGAAATATATTTGCATGTCAAGGAATAAACTGCGTATTGTCAGTATGAGCTTAGGTTTGAACAGAATGTTGTATTTTCAAACAACAGTGTTGTCTGTTACCTGTTGCCTATCGAAAAGAAGGCACACAAGTAAGAATGTCATAGTACCTGTACACTGTACACTGTACATATTATAATAGAATTCTGAGATTATGCAAAACCGGAGAGTATTAAAAAATACGTACTGTCTACAGCTCTGGAAAAAAATAAGCATTTTGAAATCAGCATCTCTATGACAACCATTCCATACTAGTGTCTGTTAAATTCCTACACAAGCACCTCATTCTCATTCTTTTTCCTTATTTAATGAGGAAAAATATAAAAAACACTGCTGTAATCAACACTCTCCTATTGCAATGTAACCAGTTGGATGACAAAACACTACTAGAAGTTCATCAAAAGTAATTCTTACCATTTTTTTTAAGAATGAACAAGAGATTTGTTTTCTTTGCATTATTTAAGTTCTGTAAACACGACATCATTTCTCTTATTTTGGGGCGCAAGCTTAGTCTAGACAGTATATTATAACTTATTAAATAATGTCTTTCTGCATAACAAACCAGTAACTAGAGTGTAAAAGAAAGTAGTGATTCTTGCTGTGGTTCAACCGAGTCCTTACTAGAACAATAGTGTCTCTAACATTTACATTTCAGGCATTTATCAGACGCTTTTATCAGCGACTTCCATTCCCTACCCACAGGGGGCAGTCTCCCTGGAGCAACTTGGGGTTAAGTTTCTTGCTCATGGACCCAGTGGTGGTGTGCTGAAGGTAGGATTCGAACCCATGACCTCATGGTCCTGAGCCAAAAGTAATTTAACATTTTTTAACATTCATATTGCAGTGTTAAACTACAGATATTGTGAACAGAACTAATCAATTCTATACTTCTTCGCTCTTCTTTTGCTTCTGTTTTCATACATTCCTATTCTAAGCAGGAAGGGAACGGCTCAAAAAGATTTTTCGTTTTCTTTTATGAAACTTTTGTTTTATTGGCAGGAGCTCTGCCCTTTTTTCAGCTCACTGATTTTCTGTTTGAGCTCTGTTTCTGTTTGAGGCTTTGCATCTTTGGGCAAAATTATTTAGGGTTTCATCATCTTTGAACTCAGGCAGTGGCCCAAATTCCTGCCCTTGTGCGGCAATTGTTACTTCTACTATAACAGAAGTCACTGCGACGGTGTTCTCGTCCACATTCAGTTTCCCTCGGCTCACAGTGACACTCCTTATTCGCAAACATTCTTTGAGGAGTGACTGTTATCAATGTAATACATCCTGTGGGGACTTGACCACAGAACACCAAAGAAAGCATATATATCTAAATCACTACGTCGATGAATCTGTGAGGAAATTAACAAAATTAAAAAAGAGTCATACAAAACACAGCACTCTGATCAGAGAATACAGTGAATGTAGCCATGTGGCCATACATTAGATCTGACATTATATGCAGAAAAAAAAGAAGACAAAAGAGTATCTGCACCAATGAAGAGCTGATAAAGAAACAAATGAACAAAATAACATGCTTTCTTAAAAATGATAACTATTTTAAATAGTGAGATGTCTCAAAACCGGGGAGACAACTTTTTCTATACACAGTATATACACAATGACTCAAAAGTCTGAAATCGCTGTTCAAAATTTAAAGTTTTCAATTTTATTAACATTATTATAATAAGCCTTGTGTAACTTCACGGGTATGAACTGTTAGGAAACTGGCAAAAAAAGGAGAAGTATGACTTGCCAGATCCCACCAGAACACTATCCGCAAGACTCCGCCCCTCTTTCCAGCAATGCCTAGATCTTAATCACCTAAATAACCAGATTTAATCACATAAGCCCAATTAATGGACATAAACACCTCCAACTTTGGCATTCAGATTTGCAAAGTATTGCCATTGACTATCCCTGTATACTGAGTGCATTTTGCATCTTGTTATTTGATTTACCTGATTTCAAGATTCAAGAGAGATTTATTGTCAATACCACAATATACACAGTATACAGGGTATCGTGATTCCGTTTCGAATAAGAACACAGCAGTGTTCTATATCTCTCTGGGAGGCCAGGAGCAGTCGTAAACAGTCCAGTTTATTGTCCAAAGAGCGCACATTGGATAGGAGAAGTGATGGAAGCGCTGGTCGGCTACAGTTAGCTTTTAGCCTAGTATGGATCCCGACTCTCTTACCGCGCTTCCGCCTCCTCGCACATCGCTTTTCGACCTTCCGAGCGGGCGCGGGGTCTCGGTGATGTCGCGCTACGGCCGTTTGGAACTCGTATAATGCCGTAGCAGCACAGTTTCTCCAGCGTGTCGCCATCTGGTTTTAAGTTGCGTTTTCCGATTTCCAAAAGATGTTGGCGGTTGTAGACAAGCTTTTTTTGTTGTTCCGACAGACATTGGAACTTGAACTAGACATTCAAACTTACTAAAACATGAATTTAAACTATGGTTTGAATCCGGTGTGGCCGCTGCGACCTGGCGTGCTGCCATCTTGAAATTTGTGTATCCCTGTCTGTATTTCTCGGCTTTGCTTCCTGTCTCACCCCTTTTATTGTGTTTGCTGACTTTTTGGACTATACTCCTCTTTGGTATGGCAATTCAGAACTGCTTGCTAATCGGACTGCCTTTGGGTTCTGGGACTCTGCCAGTATCTGTTTTTTTTTGGTTATCCGCTGCTTTACGGCATGAATCTTATTGCATGTTTGACTCTTCCGCTTGGGACTATCTTCGTCTGAACAGAACTCGTCTGACAAAATTATGTCCAAAGCTGAACATTAGCAAAAGTTTAAAAATGATTCTTAATAGACATCATGATATTGTTCATCATTTCATGTTTCCAAAATACTTCATCATCAAAGCTCCTCATCATTTTCAAATCAAAGCTCTAACGATTTCAAATATCTTTGATGTGCAGTGAAGTAATATTTCATTCCAGACTGCGTGAATTATTACTGAACTTTTGACTGATAGAGCGCCTCAAAGTTAAACATTGTGAGGCGAGGGGGCGGACCACCCTCACAGGCCCGCAGCACTGAGCAAGGGGGCTCCTCCCTTTACGAGAGCCAGGAATGCTGAGTTAAGGGAGGAGCCAGGAGTCTTTAAAACACTCTGACAGAGTAAAGAGAGAGGAGGACGAGAAGAAGGAAGGAGAGGACTGGAGAGGAAAGGAGGAGAGACAGAGGGAGAGGGAGGAATAGAGTTAAGAGGGTTAAGATTTCAGCCCTACGTGGTGGCTGTTCTCTGTAATGAAATCTCCACTGTGTATTCACTTCCGTGTCTCTGCATGTGCTTCTGGGTCTACATTTTGGCCTCCCAGCCCTGTTGGTGGCGGCCGCTCCCCAGACTGCATACCACAAAATCATTCTATTTCATCCATATGTGCAACAACACCCATATGTTCCATGGGTTTGTCAGTTTTTCACAGTCGTGTGAACTACTGTAATTTTGTAATACCTTGGACATATTACCATGCACTTTCTTGTGGAGTTCATAAAGGGAGTTCCCTTTTTCTTTAAGTAGAAGATTCTCATCTTTTAGGAGGTGATTTCCACTTTCAGGAACCTTGGAACATCACTGAGCCATTTGGTCTCCTCATGAAGTTCATCAATGGTTGAATGACCATTTGGTCCTACTTGTGTAAGAGCAGCCACTAAAACCAGAGAAAGAGAGAAACCGAGAGCAAGAAAGAGAGAGAGAGAGAGAGAGACAGAAAGAGAGAGATATATATAGAGAGAGCGCAAGAGAGAGAGAAAGCAAGCAAGATAGAGAGAGACAGAAAGATAGAGAAAGATATATATAGAGAGAGAGACAGAAAGAAAGAGAGAAAGCAGTATATGCACTTTCAACATGCAGGGAGCTTGACTAAACCAGAGAGAGAGAGAGAGAGAGAGAGAGAGAGAGAGAGAAGGAGAGAGAGAGAGAGAGAGAGAAAGAGGGAAAGAGAGAGAGAGAGAGACAGAGAGAGAGAAGGAGAGAGAGAGAGAGAGAAGGAGAGAGAAAGAGAGGGAGAGAGAGCAAGACAGAGAGAGACAGAGGGACGGAGTAACTACAGGATTGTCTGTGTCAGACATAAACAATCCATAATTAAAAATGAATCCCATTACAAATCGTCTATGTCTTTAAAACTTGATTTACATTGTAATGACTCGCTGTACCATATGGTCTATAGTGAGCTACCCCTATAACTATATTGTGCTAACACTGGCCATCCAGAAAGGGAAGCATAAGTTAATATTCAACAGTGTTTAACATTATTACATTAACAGTCTCTGACACAGGGTTTGTGGAAGAAACATGTTGATATGACAGCAGAAGGTGTTTGTCGGAGCAGTAAATCCTTGACCAGGGTTACCACACGTCTACGAGAATTATGCGGCTGAGCAATGAAGCGATATGGAAGGAGAAGGAAAATGAGAACTGGAGCATAGAGAGCTTTTGTTGCAATAGATAAGGGCACATTCAGGCAGAAAAAAGGTAAATATTGTTTATTTAAACATTTGTTGAAAAATGCATACCTGGCTCTTTTCACGTTTATGGAATTATTGATGGTTCTTGTTTTGTTTTGTTTTTTTGTACGGACGTGGAAGGCAAGGACAGACCTGGTGAAGGAGAATGTTTGGTATGCCGAAGGGGAATGCTCCACAAGGCATATTAAAACTTGTGCAAAATCGACCTAAGAGGAGCTTGCTGTCAATTATAAGGAAGTATGTAAGATCTGGTTTTCATATAATTAGTGATTCTTGTGGTGCAGATTGGCTCAGCAGGGCTGTATCTACTATCTACTATCAAGTCAATCACCAGCCTTGGAGTGAAGCTCATACGCAGCACATCAAAAGGGTCTGGTGAAATTACGAAGTGGACATTTACAGCTGGTGGCCTGGTGAATAGGGATCTGCCACTCTGATTGGAAGGTCCTGGGTTTGAATCCCAGGACTGCAGAGGCACCACTGAGGTACCCTTGAAGTATCGTCAAGCGTGTTCCTGGCTGCCCACTGCTTCGTTTGGCTAATGGGTTAAATACAGGAAAAGAATTTCACATTTGTTCACGCGTGATTATAAGGGGCCAATTTACTTACTTTACTTAACAGGTACAGAGGCAACCTGACAGAGTAATCTCTAAAAATGAACTTAAAGTCTATTGAAACCAGTGGTGTAAAGTATTTAAGTAAATGGGCTTCATTACTGTACTTAAGTATTTTTTTGGCTACTTTGTACTTGTACTGAGTATCAAAAATATAAGCTTTTACTCTCTACTCAACTACATTTCTGATTGAATATATGTACTCTTAACTGCACTACATCTGAACGGACACTTATCGTTACTCATTACATCGTGATTGAGCGCGACAAGTCGGCATCTTTATCTGCCATGGCTAATTTCTTGGGTGGAAGAGGCGATATCGCCATCTGCAGGGTGCTGAAGGTACTGGATGCTATTTACCTATATGTGCTATTTTGAAATATTGAGGTGTTCAATTTCATTTCTATATTAGGAAATTAAACCTCATAAATAAACAGTATTTAGTAAACTTAAATACTTAGCCGTCACATTCGTGGACAGCACTTTTTAGTTCTTATGTCTACAATCGTGTTCACTGCTGAATCTGGGGTGTTATGGACATGTATGCCGGTACTTAGACTGCCATCTGGTTGTGTCAGAAGAGTCTAAAACATTATGGTAAAAATTCAATATGGCGGCAAACACGAGGGAAGATTTAAGTGGCAGCTCCGCACACAGACATCAACCAGGTAAGAAGTCCCATTATTTTTTTATGGCTTATTCTGATTTAGATATTTATAAAACTTTTGTACATATGTCATGACATGCCATAAAAATAACAATTTAGTATGACACTAAACAGGAAGTACGCGTACGCGTACGTGGACTTAGGGACTGAAGCTCCTCCAAAAATAAAATATTAGTAGCTAATATTCTACTAAAATGATATTCTAATATTCTACTAAAATGAGAAAAAAGCTATCTCTGATGCAGCTAAAAAGCTGTACATTGTCCCAATTAAATAAATAACAATTAAATCACTATATGCATGCATACATACATAGATTAGTTGGTTTGAAAATGTTAGTAAAAATGCACACATATAAGCTAGCTTACAGCTAACTCCTGTGCAGCTAAAAAGCTGTACATTGTAGCATTGAAATAAATAACAAATAAATAATGCATAACTACATACATAAATGACATTGATTCGTAATTGATTTTGTTATGTTTTATTTTACAGAGCGTTTTTCTGTGCAAGAGCATTGGAGCTTCTTGTCGATCAATCAGGTGACCTCTGGGCCTCCCTAAGCAGGTCAGGTCCTTCTGTCCTCAGTGATTGTACCCTTTCACATATGCTTTTTTTTCACATTACCAATGCCAAATTTCACATGGGCCATACTGTAACTGTGACTACCCAGATGGGGCAAAAATGCTGTTTTTCATTTTGTTTTGTTTTTCACTATGATGTTCAAACACATTAGTAGCCTGATGCAACAGTGAAAATTTTTAAATGATTTGTATGTTTTATATTTTGTTACAGGCATACAATGTCATCCTGAAACTCTTTGCAGCATTGCAAATGATCCATAGGTTTAACTGTACAAAAGGAGCAAAATGCAATATTTCCATGTTGTTTTTACTTTGATATTCAAAAATATGTGTGTATGTGTTACTAATACATGCAAAAGCAGTCAGGAAAAAAACTGCTGTGTTCAAGGTGGAAATAAAGAGTTTTTCACTCATTACAGAAAGGTGACTTTATTGTGTTTTATGGAACTTCAGACCAAGAGTCCACATATGTGGACATAATTTTTCTCTAAAAGTACATCATATCAAAAGATGATGCTAAGTTTTAATTCTAATTAGGTTCCAATAAGCCCAACAAGCAAAATAGAAATACAAATGCATGTGAAAAAGCCTCAGGAGGTTAAGTTCTTTAAAATTGGATACTTTAAGACTTTTACTCAAGTCTTATTGGAATTGATGACTTGTAACTTATAATGGCGTCATTTTTACAGTAAGGTATCTGTACTTTTACTCAAGTATGGTTTTCAGGTACTCTTTATACCTCTGATTGAAACAAACTACTGGCTGGGAAAACAACATAAAATACACTGCTGGGCCATCTGTTCAAAGCAATTTACTGCAAGATTTGAGAAGGGATGGGGTGAAGAATGTAGTGTGAATTTTATTTATTGGTGAATTAGAAGACATTCTTATTGTCATGAAGCATGCATAATGAAAACAGGTTCTTAATTTCTTGTTTAGTTCTGTTTCTTATGAAGCATAATGTTGTAATGTTACTGTTTTCTTTCTCAGGATTGTGCACCTCACAGTGTAAATGTTTTATATTCCTTTCGGGGCAGCTGGTGGTCTAGTGGTTAGGGGGCTGCAGCTGCGATTGTAAGGTCCTGGGTTCAAATCCCCGATCTGCCAGTGGCACCACTGAGGTACCCTTGAACAAAGTACTGTCCCCATATGCTGCTTCAGTGGCGTCTCACTGCTTCAGTTGGTGTAGGGGTTAAATACTGAGAAAGAAGTTCACACTGTGTACTGTGATGCGTGTCTGCAGGACTATAAAGGGCCACTTTATTTTAAGACCGTCTGAGTACTTACCATCCTCTTATCCAGCACAGTAACTGTTGGAACTGACATCAGGCAAAGACCTACTGAATACTTACAACTTAGATATTTCAATGTAAATAAACAAGATTTTCTATGTACTTACCATCTTGTTACCCATGATAATTAATTAGCACATTGTAGTTTGTATTTCACACTTACTTATGGAATACATAGAACCTGTTAGACTTTTCAGTGTAATTGAATCAGACTTTCTTGGTTCCTACCACCTTGTTACCCAGAATAATTACACAAGTCCGATCTGATCGCCGATCGGCGGAGTCCTTCGCTGTCTTCAAGCTTCGCCTGAAGACCCAACTCTTCAAAGAGCACTTTGGTGACTAACTATGTCCCTATCCTACTGCTTACTTTTTTCTTAAAAAAAAAAATAATAATTACGTTGTTCTTCTCTATGACTCATGTATTGTTGGGTGGGTGTTGGCTAATTATTATTTGACAGTTGTGGTATAGATGCTCTGACGGCAGTATCTCGGTTGAATAGTTGACATGGATTTAAGCTGTTTTTAGGTAAGAAACAGTTGTGAACTTCTTACTGAAGTTGCACTGATGTACATTGCTCTGGATAAGAGCATCAACCAAATGCCGTAAATGTAAATATAAGTCAACAAAACACTTTTCTAAACCAGTTTTTCATGCTGGTTTCAGATCTGCTGTCCGTTTTTTCAGTCACATCAACTTTTTAAACGATGAGTAATATTCGATCTGCAATAGACCTGCATGCAATTTTTATTAAAGCACAGCACCAATCAAGAACTGCTGCAGTATTTTCAGTGTGGAGTCAGACAGGCCACACTGTGGCATAGATATAATGATCAGAGTCAGTCAGACACCACTGT
>JBBPDC010035044.1:1687-12085 GCA_037974485.1 Hemigrammopetersius urotaenia | reverse complement strand
AACACAGTGCCTGGGGAGCAGTGTGTGGGGACGGTACCTTGCTCAGGGTACCTCAGAGGTGCCTAGTAGTCTTGGGAATCAAATCCAGACTTTCTTATCACACGGCGAATGCCTTAACTACTAGGCCACCAGCTGCCGTTTGTGTCTTGAGAAAATTGCCGGGCCTCCCTAAAAGCTTTAAGTGCAATGATACAAACTGTATCCAAGCAACCAAAAAGTAAGGCTTTCCAAATACAGTTAAGGTCCATTTTCATGGGATCTCTGCTTGTTCATATTCAGCGTTTAAATTTCAAATGGAATATGATCACTTTGCACAAGGATAGCTGACTCTGCTTAAGTACTGAGTACTGAGTATTATTAAAGTCTATCAATATGTGATGTTAGGAGAAAAGGGACCATTTAAAATGGGAGCTTTGCTCCATATTGCCTTTGCCTTTATCAGACAACTTTCCCTTGATGTCCCCAATATCCTATTTGAAGTTTTTATGAAGGGTAATTCAAAGCATAACTGCATATGATATTGAATAAAAGTCATTTTTAATCTCTGACACTTTACCAGGCAGTATTTCGGGTAGACTACACTGTCTCTTCTTCTTATAAAAACCATTTAGTCACAGATTTTTCTGTCAGAATGATTAAAACCATTTAAATAGACCTCTTAGTTGACTGTGGATGTGATTGATCAGTTAAACACATTTATGTGTAAATGGCTTGACATATCTCCAAAAAATGTGATTTGTGTGCATAAACTTGTCAGAACCTCTCCAAGAAAATAATCAAGTAAACGTTTTATTCCTAGTTAATTATAAATTAAAGTCTTATGTAGGGATGTCTAAAAGAAATGCATAATATGCCACTTTTATACTTCAGTGAAACAGAAGAGAACAGAAGTGTTCCTAATCACTAATCACTAGTTAGATTTTACTCATAAGAATTTCTGGGATGCTAACAATTGTATCATGAAAGTCTGTCTCAAATCTGTGTGCCACAAGTCGTTTCTTTGAATCATAATCATAATACCTTAAATTATTAGTCATAAAGAGGTATAGATGTTGAAAATGGGAGCATTTTGGTTATTTCCAGTGTTGATTGGAGCCTTAATCATTATGAAATCATCAGGTCAGGGAAAAGATTTTAATTCAGTGCTTTGAAATTCCTTTCTTCTGTTTTAGCCACAGGCTGTATATTAATGCAGTCTGTTAAAACAGTGCCTTGAGGACGAGTGTAACATCAGAAGATGGTTATTTTATATTACTTAACAAATACTTTACTGGCAAGAGGGTCAGATGCCAAAGTGTGGGTGAACCTATAAAAACTGGGCCAGAATTTTTTCACGGCTGAGCCTTGGCAATATCCCCTTTGGCACTGCATGCATTGTAGGATTAACACAAAATACAGGAATACTGATTTCCCCACAACAAACTCAGTCAGATAAAGTCACAGATCCAAAGTAGATGTCAAGGTTTATAACTCTCTGGCCACTGACTGTTTCACATTACAGCTGGCATTACTAATGTTAATGACGATACTCAGTTAAACTAGTAATAGTCTATAGTAAGGGTAATAGATTTAAGATGGCTGTGATTTCATAGGTAAATACTCAAAGACATTGCTCATGTATTTTATCGACTGCAGAAACATCTTTGCATACATGTAGCAGTATTAGTTTTGTGATCGTAGACAAAATGTTTTTTATTTGGGTTGTTGCACATGGTTTATTTGATAAAATAGAGCACAAAATGTCACAAACATACTACTGTTGCATGATCTACATAATTTAGACTTAGACAAGAGTGAACAATTAAAAGGCCAATTGTGTTATAAGCAAAATGGCTGTGAGAAGGGACAGGACAGTATCAGTTATTCTACGAGTGAATTGATTTCAATAGCTAGTGTGGAACCCTTCTTGCTGTGATTTGAGTGGTTAGCTCAACATACCTTTCATAGAGCGGCATGATCAAAGCATCAGACACGAATAAATAAATAATGCTTCTCATTAAAAGCTAAAGACACTTGAAAAAAAAGCTCCATAGAACCCTCAAAGTTTCTCGAAAACACATCAGACAGCTCTCTGTTCAAGACAGAATTTTCTTTTATAGGGATCATTCAAAATACCCATAGTAAATGTGCCTCTTCATACACTGAGCAGTGTTTCATGCTCAGGAGAAACAATGTTCTGGATATTTACTTCTTGCCTCAGACCTTTTGAAGCGAACACCTTCTTCCATGCGTGCCATGTCGACTAGAGCTTGCCAACATGAAAGCCATGTGGTGATGGAGAAGGGAAATATTTCCTTTAGCAGGGCAATGTTGTCCTTGGGATGTTACCATTCTGAGCTTGGGCACGCTCCTGGCATATCAATGTACAAAGGCATAATGGCATTGGGCTAACCTGAGGTAAAGGTGAATGTTCTCCTCACAGTCTGTGCTTGATTCAGAGAGTGAGTAAGATGAAAGTATTAGGGTCACCTCTAGCCCCATCACCTCCACTCAGTTTCATACACTATCCACCCACCCACGCTGGATCCCAATGCTGCGCCTTATGTGCGCAAATGTAGAGGCGTCTGCTGGGAAGATACAATGGTGGAAAAAGAGAGACATCAAACGGATTATGCAGCATGTGCAAGAATAAGGATAGGGCTGGATAGAGCTGCATTCACACTGCAGTTGCTATTGAAGATTGGAAAATCGCATTGTGAACATCCTGAAGATCTCAAGCAGTAACTATGAGGCCTAAAAATATTATCATGTTGGCTTGTTTTTTTTTCTTAATGCCTCCCCATAATCAAAAACAAATCATTTAAAATCTCTTTCTTAATCAACACTGACCTGTTTTTTTATTACAAGACATAGAATGTAATGTACTTTGACATTGACCATGCATTGACCATGCAGGTGTCTTTCTCCCTCCTCCCCTGAGAAAATCAAATGGTAAATTACTTCTTCAACTCTGTGGTGCTTTAAGTGAAGTGGCCACAGCGCAGCACACAGTGTGAACCATGTGAAATGTATTCTCTGAAATATCAACCATTCACCAAGTGAAGCAGTGGACTGCCACCAACAAGGGGCGCCCAGAAAGCAGTGTGTGGAGACGCTACCTTGCTCAACGGTACCTCAGTGATGACACTAGCAGTCCTATGATTCGAACCCACAACCTTCTAAACACAGGGGCAACAACCTAACCACTAGGCCACCAGCTGCCCCTTTCTGGAAGCACATCACTAAGATTTTCCAAGCTTGTGTTTCAAAAAAGTTTGTGACCAGACTGTATCTAGTCTCCATATTTTACACTCCCTGAATTGTGAAATGATGGATGCTTTGGAAAAGTCTCCCATTTTCTTGATCTGAGTGTAATTTCCTCGACACTGGGAGAAAGAGGACACACGGCAGCTACATGTATAAAGCTTTACTTAGGATTCACAGTATCAGTAACTGTTAGGTTTATATGATCATATGTGTGCTAAACATCGAGATTTTTGACATACAACAGACTGCAAACAAGCTTGTCCTGTGGCCTTTTTATTTTGAACAAGATGTGATGTGAGAGTTTTATCACTGAGAAAATGTAAAATTTTTATTATGCGCATCCTGTATATTATAAACACATTTAAAAAAAAATAATAATAATTTCATTTAGTAATGGAAAACATCTATTAGAACTAAACATCTAAACATCAATAAAAAAAAAAACTTACCAGCAAAGTGAAGTAAACAAAACATATGACGTACATCTATTAAAAGAAGTAATGGAAATATTAGAAAGGCTAGAAAGACATTTATTGAAACATATCAGTCTTGAGACTATTTCTAAAGTTTTGGGACGCCAGTGAATCACAGCCACTGTCTGAACCAGAGCTACTGGCCTTAAGTGGACAAACTTGTAACGGTGGTCAATTTTTTCCAGAAGCGTACCTCATTTTCTCGAGGGACAATCTCACACTGACCATTAACACTTCAGCAAATAGTGTCACAAAGGTGTCCGCTGACTCTTTTCCATCGCACCAGTGTGTTTTGGGATGTTGAACAGGCATGTGCTAATGCCACAATGCAAGTTAATGGGGAGTCAAAATTAGAGCTGAAATTCCATCATCTTGACATTTAGAGCCTTATAAATACGCTTTTTTGTTTATTTCTGACAGTCTATCAATACCTTAAGCAGCATCCAAATAGCTGACGCACGATCTGAACAACAGAGCGAGTGCCATGCAGGACACTCAAGAGCATATACAACTTAAAAATACATATATTGATATATAAAATTTGTTCATAATTGACATAGTAATACTGCCACTGTCACGCTGTTGTTTTGGTGATACGCCTTTATAAACCATCGCTATGGAGTATTTATCCTAACTCTCAAATCCATTCACAACTACTATGGACCAGTAACCATAACAAGCACAGCATGTGCTGTTGTACAGCAAACATAATCATCCTGCCAAACTAGTCAAAGCCAAACAAGTGACACCAACATCAAGGTGAACATTATCTCACAGACGAGGAGATATTTAGCTGTTCTGCAATCAGACTGTGTGACTGGAGCAAATAGAATAAAAAATCACAATTCAAAGATTGTTGAATGTTAGTGTGGCCCGTTGGTGCACAAGCAGAAAAGCTGACACAGCAATGGTCAGAACTGTTAAAAAAAAACTCCCCTGCTGAAGGCTTAAACAAAATTAACAAAACTGTTACACATTTAGTCACAGAAAGCATAGCGACCTCAGTGCATGTGCAGGTCAAATCCTGTTAAAGACAAATAAATTGTGCTGTCAAAAGTAATTCTTATGTGGGAATGTTTGTATGTGTGTGCGCATGCCTATGTGTCCTTGAGAGAAATGAGATTCTCTTCAAACGAAATGCACAAAGTGTTGTCTACTGTAGGGTTGTCAAAAAAAAAGATTCTCAGATACTAATCGATACTAAAATTTAGTATCGAGTTAAATAACAATTGGCACTGGTATCGATACTTAAAGGCAAGTTTTGCCTTCACGGAAATGGCCAATTTTCAACAGGCCCTGCAGCGGGCAGCCCCTCCCCCGGCCACCTAGAGGATCTGGTGTTTACAAGGCAGCCCTGTAACTCAGCCGGGGAACAACAAAGCTCCACGAAATTTTACACGGACCCTCAGCTAGTGTTGCTTTCTCACCCAAAATTATGACTAAATATCGTCGTCAACTAACATTTATCACGTGACAAAAACGAGACGAGATGCAATGTAAATGCTGTTCATGTAACGATAACTAATTTCCTGGTACCTGAATGCACTAAAATCGTCACAACAATGTAGTGTAGAAGAATCTCAGAATAAAAGAGCTTACTGAGAGCAAAACTAAATATTGATTTAGGTTTAAGCACTGGATGCATAAGTGTCGGCAAACTTGAGCACATATATTGAATATATTGAATGCCTGTTGCTTTACTGGGCTAAGAAGTTAAAGAAATTAAGTAAAACTGAAGGACATCAACACATTAATACCAAGGCCCTACCCACATGGGATTACATTTATTGCCAAGCTGATATTGCCATGATAATGATAGGCAATGGAGACAGGATTGTGTCTTGAGAATAACTGAAAAACTGCCGCCTCAGACAGCTCAACCTGACAACTTACACCTGAATGTTGATAAGAGATGCTATTGTGAGTACTAATTACTGAGTGCCCCAGTAATTTTAATTCTGGATAAACAAAACAAGCTCTTTCTTGTTGATTGACATAAATTAGATAAGATCTTTTACAGAGGCATACATTATGTAAAGGCACGTTTTACAATTTGAGTACAATTAACGTGGTATTGAGTTTGTGAAATCTGTTATTTGAAAGATTAGTGATGCTTTTTCTGTCAAAATAATAGGAAACAATGTGTAGCAATTATGCATGAATTAACTGAGAATTTTGGTAATGATATATTCTCTCCATTGAACAGCTTTATTTTAAAACAGACTGGTTTTCTATCAGTTAAGTTCTGATATTCAAAATTTTTAATACACACCACGGATTCCCAATTAGTAAAACAGAATGAAGGTATTTATATCACAGCATTTTAGTGGTCCAATGAGAGAGGCATTCGAGGAAAAAAAGGCATGCGAGGTATCTTGTCACATTTCAAGGCCTCAAGGGAATTGTAAACTATGTGTAGCAGCTGTTTTTAAAATAACAGCACTTACCCTTGCTGACCTCTGAACTGTCTAATCTCAGCAGTACACAAGCACACACGTTTACACTTGCTCATTTGAATCGCATCAGACCCATCAGACAGGTGACATGTAACCCCCCGTGTGACAAGAGAGCCATATCACATACACACTTTTCCCTATCCAAAAGACTAGGGGACTGACTCTGGTGTAAGTGTTTACTTATTATTATTACATAATATCCTGAAGACTACAGCTGACCACACCTGCATTAAAGAAGGGTGACTGAATGCCAGCAAACACGCTTGTTGCTAATTAAATACAAACAATATCACATTTCATATATGAACTGATCCTGGCACACACAGTAATTAACATGTCCATATCTTGGTCGAACATCCAAATGCAGGTACATGACATTTTACAGGTGACATTGTAACATTTTTTTTCCGTCAGAATGTTAATGCTTTGTTAGTAAATATTCATCTTACTTTTCTTTTCATTCTCGCTTTATTCTAATCATTACAGTCTGTATAAAACAAGCATGTGCTCTGCACAGTGTGTGTTCTGCCTGTAGGCTATGAGGAGTGACAGCCCTTCAAGGAAGTGACAGTGATACTTTTAACAAATTCATGTTAAACTGTATCCTACTGCAGGCAATACACCTGTGAGTAAAAGCACATTTGTCCATAAATTCCACATGGTAATTAATTTGTTCAGACAAGTGAAGTGATTTTTTCCCCCCATGGATCCTGTAAAAAAGTTTGCGCTGATTGAAAAGACACTGAATAAAAGAGGCACATCTTCATCTATATAGCATGGCTAGGCTTTAGACAGACATAATTTCCTAGAGTTCCTAGAGAATGTAGTTCACTAGCAATTTAGTGGTACACATAGTTAAAGTTTGAGACCTGATCTGTGTGAATATATTTCATCAAGCCAAATGCTGGATTAGATCTTTCACAACAGCTTTAGCCATAAGGCTCTACGGCTGAATGGCTTTATTAAATGAAGTAGCAGTACACAGTAACATTAGCAAATACTAGGTGACATCTTTTGTATTTGGCATAAGACTCATAAGAATTTACTCGTAACAGGCTCACAGTGGAGAGGGAAATGAGGTGTATAGGTGTAGTCTGATGTGAATTTTCCCGTTAAGACAAAGGAGGAGGGCGGGCTGCAGTAACCAAGTCTTTAATGGGGTCTTACAGACCAGTCCAGTTTATTAACAACATACCAAACCAGTTAGCTTCCATTTACACCTGATGTCAGTTTTTCTCCCTTGTGTTTAAAATGTGCATCATCTATGACAGCTGCATTCAAATGCATCCTTCACACCCAGCAATGTTCATTTTTTATTACTTGCATTTTAAGTAGGTACAGGTTACAAAATAACTGGGTTCTTGGAGGGTCCAACACTAAAAGAGCTCATCAGCAAATCTGTAATGTGCTCAATGTGGTTGAAGGAGGACTGTAGACGCATGTAGAGGGCAAAGCTTTATCAATAAAGATCAAATGATGAAAATCTGGTACAAACCTCACAATTGAAACCTTAACTGACTCAAAACAATACCCGAGGGTCACATTAGACCAACAAAGAACAAACACACAGACAGGGGTATGTATGCTGGGTCAAAATAGGGATCACCTGGGAAGTGACGGAGACATGAAGGAGACGCAGGTGAAAACATTGGTCAAGGGGCAAGACTAAGGTGGAGCTGAGAACTAGAAAGAAAAGGCCAGAGGAAAACAAAGACAGAAAGGGGCAAAACAAGGCAAGGGCTCTGGAGGTCTCTGGAATTATTTTTTAAATTGTGTACAATGTAAAGTGGTTGAAATGACCATTAGTTGAGTTAAAAGGATTTCAAATCATTTCTCCAAAAAGCATTGAAAAAAAATATTTAATTGATTAGATATGACAAATGTATCAATACATCAAATATACCTTTTCATTTATTGGCATGCTTAACTACATATGCAGGAAACAGACTTTTTGGCAAACATTCTGCATGTGGTGTAATAGAATGATGTAAAAAGATTGTCCAAGCTTATTTAATTTGGAAACTGATGAACTACATCTTTCCTGTGGGGAGTAATGTGGCGGGACGGTGTCTCAGAGGTACCACTAGCAGTCGTGGGAGTCAAACCCATGACTTCCTGATCACAGGGCGAACGCCCTAACTACTAGGCTACCCGTGGGTAATAAGAGGCGGGTAATAACGCTTTAACTCTAATCATTATTTACATTTACTCAGCTATATGTACTAAACCAAAGTTTCCTGAGTACAGTAATCACCCGCTTTTTGCAGGGGTTACATTCCAACAGCACCCGCGTATAGTGAAAAACCACGTTGTGTAGTGTAAACCCTAACTATGCCCCCAAATATGCTCCCAGAATACTTTAATTTCGTGTTAAAAAAAAAAAAAAGAAAATGTAAAGGTAAATAAACAATCAGAATCAGAAAACTTTATTGCTTTAAAAACCATTACCATTAGCAGTTAGCATTAGCAGCGTGCGGCGAGCGAAAACAAGCACTTGTACACAAAAGACACATTGAAATAACTCTCTCTGCCTACATGTTTAGACAGAGCACAGCTTACTAATACTAAATAAACTGAGATAACAGTTGAAAATTGTGGGAGGGGTTAAAACACTGAAATACGAGGACAAGACACGGAGCATGCTACATGCTGCGCAGGCTTCCTCTTATTATTTTTGGGCTTTTCAGTGGACTGGTGGCGGTAATACAGTATGGTTCTCAGAAAAATCGCGTAAGAGTGAATCCATGAATGCTGATCCGCATAAAACAGAGAGATTACTGTAGATGTACTAAAATATCATTTACTCGGGTATGTTTGTATATTTATTGCAATTCTTGTACTCACTGCCCGCTGTGTGACATAAACAAGACAAGAACAGCAGATGCGCATTTTATGTTTATTTTTAGTCGCACTGTTATTCAGGGCTCTCAAGTCTCACGCACACACGCATCTAACTGTGTTTACACGCTCACACGCCACACCTCGGATTTCTCACGCAGAATCTAGGCTGCCCATTGAACACCACCATCAACGTTGGGTGCTTCTCTGTTATCCTGTTGCCTCGCAACAACGCCCCCCCCCGCCCCGTCCTGCTCAGCGGCCGCACATCCCGAAAATCTCACACACAGGTTTTGGGGCAACTTGAGAGCCCTGCTGTTATTAAACACTGATCAGGCTGCAACTGTAATACATTCGCAATCATAACAACTGCATCCCCTAACACACATACACACAAAAAACACCCTACAAAACCACATCCTAGGGGAAAAGCAAATGTACAAAAGGTCCTAGTGAGCAAGACAAATAAAACAGGAAAAAGGAAAAACTCCTTAAAACTGGAAGAAGAAACCTCAGGAGGAACCAAGACTCAAAAGGAGAACCCACCTCCTCTGGTCCACTCAGAGATGTCCCTAAGGAGATGTCTAACAATGGGCCCTTTGTTTATAGACCTCATCGCTGCTAAAAAGTTGGCAGTCTTTGGCGAACAGAGCAGATACAGTTAAGTGTCAGTAGTAGTAGTTCTTGTTGGAGTCAGGAGTAGTTTAAGAGCCTCCAATCGACAGCAACAGAAACGTCAATCTCCGCTTGAGCTTTGAACAGCAATTGTCCTTGGATTGAGCAATATAGGAGCACAGAAAAGATGGATGAAATACAAATAAAAAAACCCAAAATGAATTCTGTCACAGTTTACAGGGTACAAACTGTAATTGCATGTGAAGATTTTGGCATGGGGTGCAGGTAGCTCAGTGGGTAGGATACTTGCCTCTGGACCAAGAGGTCACAGGTTCGAATCCTACCTTCAGCACCACCACTGGGTCCCTGAGCAAGACCCTTAACCCCAAGTTGCTCCAGGGAGACTGCCCCCTGTAGGTAGGGATTGGAAGTCACTTTGGATAAAAGCGTCTGATAAATGCCATAAATGTAAATGTAAATGGAATTCCTGGGTATAGCAGCCTAGTTAGAAAGGGAAAAGTCTAAGGGTTTCACAGACTCAAGAGCTCCCAGAGACACTGGTGGCTCCCATCTCCACCGTCAACACTCGATTGAACATGTGGAGAGGTGGGACAACTGGACCAGCATGTCCATAACTTCCTAGCTCTACATTCTTCATCTAGTTGGAAATAGTTAATTGCAGAAAGCCTGACTAAACAAGAAGGCTTTCATCCTAGACTTAAAAACTAATACTTAAAAACTGAGTCCTGGGGGGGTGGGAAAAAAACAAA
>JBBPDC010035034.1:0-12086 GCA_037974485.1 Hemigrammopetersius urotaenia | reverse complement strand
GTGATTAATAATCGTGATTTCAATATTAATCAAAATAATCGTGATTAACATTTTGGCCATAATCGTGCAGCCTTAGCTCACTGTGCATCTCAGAGACTAATGTTGCTTATATTTCCAGGAACGCGGAAAATCTCCTACTTCGAGCCCAGAAGCACTCGTGCACCTTCAGTTGTTTGAAGTGGAGACAAATATGAGGCTCAATTAAACCTAAACTGTGTGAATAAAAAATCTCTTTAAAAATCATTTATAGTTCTGTACAACACCCCATTTACACCATTTTTGCAAATTCGTCCCATGAAATGGTTTCAAATTATCGTATAGAACATCATACGAGAAGAAGAGCATCAGCAGGAAACACCATTTTTAAATAGTCTTTAAAAAGCATCACAGATTCATTCACTGAAGGAAAAAAAAGAGGTTTTTCAACACCTATAGCTCCCACGTGAAAACGTAATTATTCTCCAGACTTAATAATTGGTTCTGCCATTTTTAGAAACAACAGCTGTAACCAGATGCTTCCTCTGCACATCCGTATTTCACATCACAGTGAAGCGATTTAGGGACACTCAGAACTGCAAACATGATTGGATTCTGAGCATGAACTGCAAGTTTCGAACATCTCAGTCGGGTTCAAGTCAGGACTTTGAGTGAGCCACTCCAAAAACTTTCTTACTACAGAGCAGAGCAGAATATATGTGTGTATACTTTTTAAAATGGATTCTGTTTTCTTAAAATATGAGTAGCGATGTGACCTTACAATAAGACTCCGCTTATAAAAGGGTTTACAGTTGATTTATAAACAGGTTGTTAGGATGTAGGCAGTTTATAAATCATTAATAAGCCATTATTAACACGTTATAACAATTGATGCAGACTCACTATTTGAGATTATCACTATTTGTTCGTTTTTACACTGATAAAATGCCGTAAATGAAGATCTCAGATCTTGATAGTTGCTGAGCTTATCTTGTCTCTTTATCAGGCAGAACCTTAACATCATGCTACCATTAAAACACCAAATTTACATTTACATTTATCAGACGCTTTTATCCAAAGCGACTTTCATTCTCTACCTACAGGGGGCAGTCTCCTTGGAGCAACTTGGGGTTAAGGGTCTTGCTCAGGGACCCAGTGGTGGTTTTTGCTGAAGGTAGGATTCGAACCCAAGATCTCTTGGTCTGGAGGCAAGTATCCTACCCACTGAGCCCCTCCACCCCACCAAATAATGACCAAATAATGAGCCTGCATCGATGAATGACCAGTTATAACTTCTAATCTCACCAAATAATGAGCCTGCATCGATGTATGACCAGTTATAACTTGTTTATTACTGTTCTTAATGATTTAGAAACTGTCTACAACCTGATTATAAATCATTTATAAACCCTTTATAAGATGAATTTTGTTGTGAAGTAGTAACAACATAGCAGTAGTTCTTCAGTCACTTTCGGAATAAATCGCTGCAACAGGAACATTAAAGTTGCAAATCCTGTTTATAAATCAGGAGATAGACAGAAAGCAATCATCACAAAACAGTTTGTTCAGGTTGGTTTTGCAGTGTGTGTGTGGGGGTGAATGGTATGTTTAACAGTATTTACATGCTACTTTGCCTCTCACTTTAAAAACAAGCATGAGAAATCTGTATGGATCCCTTAAAATGCTCCTGTTTCTATTTTTGAGAGCCGCACTGGATGGAATGACATCATAGAGTCACAACCTGACAAATAAAGCTCCTGGGAGACTTCCGCTTGGAGGAAGACCTCTCAGGAATCTCGCACTGCCACATCCTTGTTTTCAAAATGTATTTAAACGGCAGATTCTGGTCTGAAAGTCGGCCAAATGGACCTAACCTGAAGTCGTTTGGGATAAAATTCCATTCCATTAGTTCACGTTGAAGTGTTTTTCTTGTAAAACCGAGTCACTACTTTAGAAACATGAGAACTGGATGAAATAGTCTTGCACCTCCTTGCCAGAAAGCATTTCGCCGCTGAATGATGTGTTTTTGTTTGTGCTGCTACTGCCTCTTGACCAGTAAAATGGCCAAGAGTAATTTAATAGGTCCAGCATGCGCTCGGGACCGGCCTGCACAAAGCAGTGCTGGAGATCACTGTGGGTGTTAATTTAACACGGGGCACATTTGCTGTGCAGGCATAAACCCCCAGTGTATTTTCATTCTAACACACACACACACACACACACACAATAAAGGCTCTTTCTGACAGTGAGCTTGATGGGTCATTCTTCTTCTATTATGAATGGGCTCTCTGCATTATCCTGATGCTAATTAACATAACCGAGGGTGGAGCTGAGGATCAAAGGCAGAGATGTTCGTTTTTCCACTGCTGACTCATTACTCTGGCGCAGCCTGTCATTACGGCCTTTTGTGTGTCTTGGTCAATTTGAAGCAAGCCATGTCACTTCCCTAAAATGAGCTTTAATCCACGAGCGGCTCCACTGGTGTACCGAGCGAGGCAGGGAGGGCTGCGTAATTGAATCACCATCTGTGCATTTACGACTGGTAACATGCTCATAAAAGCTTTTCTAATGTGGTTAAGCGTATCCGTCATCATCGGAGGGAACCGGAGAGGATGTTGTCGGTAATGTTATTTGCGTGTTCTTTCAACTGTAATTCCAACCACGTCGATGAACGCGCCTGCTTATTGGGAAATGTGCCACCTTAAGTCTTCTGATTGTGTAAAAGGCTTTAATCATTAGATATATCATGTTTACTAGGCTATTTTCTGCTTGATCACGCACAAACAACAGCGAGGCATGTTCATTTATTGCCCCTAGCTGGCCCAGAGGACACCAGTTTGTCATCGCTTGCGTTTGATATATAGAGCCCAAGTTAATTGGACAGGCAAAATGGCTCTCAAGTACTTAGCGCAACCGCATGGATGAGAGTGGATGAAATATTTACTCATGGCGTGTACTGATGGTGCCATGATCAGGACACTTTATTGCCCGATTCATTTACATAAAATGTATGTTTTTCTTTGTCACACCCATGTATGACATATGTTCTGCCAAACCTCCTCCACCAAAATGCTTTTATGACCCTTCAGGACCCCAAAGGGTTCACTGAGCTGGTTAAATCTGCTTTTAAAAGGTGATAGGGGCCTAGTGACTAAAGCACTTGCCTGTGAACCTAATAACCACAAAGTTGTAGGTTCAAACCCCCCACTTTCTATCACTGTCTCTGTTAATGAGGATTGTAAGTTGTAAGTATAAGGGCATCTACCAAATGCCATAAATGTAATGTAGTGACATTTCTTTAGATTGGTTAACTGGAATAATTCTTTTCATTCAGTTTGTAATCATTTTAGTTAATTTTAGTTAATTATATGACATTTTGTCCAGGGGGGCAGTCTTTCCCTGGAGCAACTTGGGGTTAAGGGTCTTGCTCAGGGACCCAGTGGTGGTGCTAAAGGTAGGATTCGAACCCATGACCTCTTGGTCCAGAGGCAAGTATCCTACCACTATGCCACCACCACCCCTTCATTTTAAAATGTGCATCAGTCATTTGTTTTATCTCTTATTTTACTTCATGGCCTGTTTTATCATTTTACTGTTTAAATGTTTTATTGTTTACCACCGGGTTTGTCATACAGGCCTATCTTCATAATTGATGGTTTTTGCTGTTTGCCTTTTCCTCTGTGGCACTCAGCAGCATGTTCCTCTTCCATGCAAACCTGAGCTTAAATTAATAAATAAATAAATAAATAAATAAATAAATGCATAAATACATAAGACACTGTAACACGTTAAATGAAATATGATCAGCCACTACAGAACGCACCAGTATAGAGAAACAGATACACGTTATGCCTTTCCAGCATCATGTAACCAAGAGGCAAAACAGATTTTTATTTTGGTGTAGCTCCGTCTTTCCTTGCTTCCTGCTTTCTTCCATTAGTCACAATTACTATCAAGTGGCATCAGAACTGTAATCACAGCCTGGTTTAAGAAATGGGTTGCACTTTGAAAGCTACTCCTGAGCAGCAGAGGCATGTTTGATCACTTAAGATGCAGCAAATGCAGTTGCTTTCTCTGTCACTAAAATATGAAATCCCTTAAGTTACTCCAGTGGTTCCTCCCTTCAAGACACAGAACAAGCTAAGCTGATAATCTTTGATCCTGTGAATCCTGCTTTGTTTTGAAAGTTCAAGTTTATTTATATAGCACATTATCATACACAGTCCGTCATTCAATGTGCTTTACAGCAGCGATCCCCAACCCCCGGGCCGCGGACCACTACCGGGCCGTGGGTCATGTGGTACCGGTCCGTGGGTCATGTGGTACCGGTCCGTGGGCTGCACAGAAAAAAATTACAAAAAAACTTTTTTTTGTCGTAAATCTTCAATTATTTTAACAAGATGTTCAAAGTTTACCATGGCGACCAGAGAGCTTTAGCGTGCTAAGTGGATGTTCCCCGTGTTCTGTTGTCGGCTCGTTGTTATGAAAATGCTGTTAATAAAGCTGCGAGTTCACACTGGATTTACGTTTATTATTGTATTTTAAAGATACCCCCATTTTTATGCGTATCATTTATTTGTATAAATACGTATATTTATCTGCCTCTCCTTAAAGGCAGCGCCGTGAACATAGTTTCTGATATTAAACCGGTCCGTGACCAAATAAAGGTTGGGGACCGCTGCTTTACAGAATGGAAAATATAATAAAGATAAATATAATGAAAGGGATAAAAGAAAGTAAAGGAATACATGAAAGAGCATTAAAAGTGCAGTAAAAGTTCAAATGTTTAAGAGAAGACAGAGGAGAATAGTGCTGTTTTTAGCAGCTTTTTAAAGCTCCAGTCGGTGCAGATCTGATAGTAATGGGCTGTTTGTTCCAGCAGCGAGCTGCATAGTGACTAAATGCCCTAGTTTAGGTCTAGTTTCAGATCTTCTCACCACTAGCTGTCCAGCTGCTGCAGATCTAAGAGACCTACCAGGAATATAAACTTCAAGCAGATCAGAGATGTACGTAGGACCCAAACCACTGAGCGACTTGTACACAATAAGTAATGTTTTGAAGTCAATTCTGCACCGAACTGGGATCAGTGCAAGGACCTGAGGATGGGAGTGAGGTTCTCTTTACTTGGTTTGGGTTAGAACTCTGGCAGCAGCATTTTGAATGAGCTGGAGTCGTCTAATGGACTTGCTGGAGATCCCAGTGAGGGGAGCATTACAGTAGTCAACCCTGCATGAAATGATGGCATGGATCAGTTCCTCTAGGTCTTGATTGGACACAATCACTAACATTACTATGTGCATAAATAAGGACATTCATTCTCAATAGACGGTAGACTGGCAGTGGAAAGGGAGATACTGAAGAGCCTGGTCACTTTTAGAGTGGCATTGAAATAAACTATCACCTTCCCAATAAGGCAGTTTGTCAAATGTCTGCCCTGTTATGCCACTCTTCACTCAGCTGAAAGTGTTATTATTATTATTATTATTATTATTATTATTATTATTATTATTATTATTATTATTATTAAGTGGACAGAAGAAGAGACAGCAACAGCTTAGCTGTGATGGGTGGCCACACAAGCACACTGAATATGAGCATTGCGAAGCAACATCAGCTCTTCATCAGAAGCTTCATACATTTGGTTTTACTTGACGGATCAGCAGCACAAAGATCGTCTTCTGTCATGCTAAACTTCAGCTTGGTTTCTCGTAGAAGCAAAGTTACTATAATTTATAAAGCATGCAATAATAATAATAACCATTACTTGCGTTTTTAAAAATGGTTTCTCATTCAAATGAACATAAAGAACAAAAATGAACAAATTTCTTTTATTTTAGGTTTTAGAAGCAAACAGAAAAACACAAGACTTTTTAACCTGGCAGAACTTTCAGGATAGTCTCCGCCCACAAGTGGGTGGGGATTACCCACAGAGGGAGGGGCTCCTGAGAGCGGCTGAGCGGCAGTGTGCCAAGAGAAAAAGCAGCAAACGGAGAGCATACAGGAGAACAAACACCGATTCTAGACTGCCAGATGAATCTGGCTTTGGTGGATGCAACCAAACCACCACCTGCCAAAACGCACTGCGTCAGTTGTGAAGTTTGGTGGAGGTGGAATAATAGGTAACCAGGACCTGATGAACTATGTTGGGCCATTCCTATTGACATTTATTGTTTAATTGCTGAGGTTTACACATTGGAAAATCTAAAATACAGAATGTGAATGAAAAGATAACAAAACACAACCTGAAAACACAGCCTTGACACCCAAAATTTCACATGTTGTGTGGATGTGGTATTTTCAGGTGTCCATATACTTTTGTCCATGTGGTTATCAGCATTTACAAATCTAAAATATGTTTCTAAAAGTATATCAGAGTCACCAATGTATATTGTAACTGTAATATTTGTGTGTGTATATTTATGTACATAACCATTATTGTAAAAGTGATGTGCGAAGAACATTTTTAAACTTTGTCAAAGGTTCTTTTCTAGTAACACATTTTTTTTAGAACCGTACACCAGCAACAAGAACCATCAGAATCTTGTGTAAGGAGAGTGCAGGGGGGGACATTTGTACTTTTCTGTATTCCGTTCAGAGAGCTGGTGTGTAGTCAAGGTTTGAAATATCAGAACATTATAATACAAGCCCCATGCCATAACCCAAGAGTGCCTTTATTAAAAATTCATTAATCTTCTGAAAAGCTGTTTCTCTGTCGCACGCCAACTGAAGCGTGTCTCCCATTACCAAACTATAGTCGGGCTGTTTTGTGATGCATGTGTGTGATCACCCCTTGCCCTTCCAGCAAACATCATTGACTAAATACAACTTGACTGATCGTAGACAATCTGAACCCCTGACACCTTCTAATGGTTCACCTTGATTTTATGCCGCGATGATGTGTGCCAGAGAAAACTTCTGATTGGTATTATGCAGATGAGCCCATTATCGGCCCATTCCAGGTCATGTGCTTCTGCTTGAGGGAGATGGCTATGTCTAAGTGTGGGTGTGTATGTGTGTCTACTCACTGGACCTCTCACTTCACCCCACCCTGCAGTGTGTTGACTCTGGTGTAAGATAGAGGTCATTTCTTTGCATGGTTGCAACATGTTGGTGAGAAGGGCTGAAGCAAAGAGGAATATCACATCCACCTACACATCGATTCTGTCCTGGATCAGACAGTTTGTTTAGGCAACATCAGACCCTTTAGTTTTCTGGTCCATAATGTAATCTCCTATTGATCTGGTGAAGAGGGCTATGCAAATAGAGTCTCTCTCTCTATTAATGCTGGAATTTCACAAACTGAAACAAAACATTTACATGCACAGACTCTGTAAGCAATCACCTGGTTTTAGTCCCAATGGGAATATTGACCGCAGACACTGAGGGGCTAGTAAGTGTGGAATAGGTAATTATGGGAATCCTTCTAGGTTTACAAGCAGGAGTCAAGTGCATTGGGAGATGAAGCTGTTCTTTGGGGGTTATTATAGGGGTTTATTATAGACCTGGAAGACTGCACTGGAGAGTAGGATGTCAAATTCAAAGTACCAATGGGGCACAACCAACAGTCAACCACATTTTGGTCAGTCAACACCATAGAAGAATTCTGTCAATCACAACCCCATCCTTCCACTCCACCAAACTTAATGTTTTTGGCATTCACCTCCCCGTTACCCAGAGATGTGGACTCGAGTCTGAGACTCAAGACGCACGTAAGCCAAATGAACAAAGGCTTGTGACTTGACTTTAGACTTCCCTCAACGACAGGAGACTTGACTCGGACTCGGTGCTGTGACTGCTGTCAAAACTCGTAAACAATGTTCATTTCATGGAATTATTTATTTATATCTCGCACTCTTTCCAACGACCCGAAAACCACTCACCTCACCCCGGTGTCCCATTACTTTTGTCTGAGGTGAACGGTTTTCTGCTAATAGCGGTTTTCGAGGGGTCGTTGGAAAGGGGTCACTGAGCCCCATCTAACTGTGGAGTTCACATTTAGAGTGAGAGATAAATGTGAGGGCAGATCACAGCACGCAGCCCCGCCCCCTGCTAAGGAACAGTCAAATGTAAATGCAGGGCGTGGCCAATTAGCGTATCTTCTACACATTTAGAGCTCAAACTTTACAGCTCGAAAAATGCAGTTAGTAAACTTTGCCACTCAAAGACTTGAGACTTGGCTTGAACTTGGTAAAAATGAACATTACCCGACTAAAACTTGCCTGGACTGCCAAGTTTGCCAATCAGATCTGGTGCAGCCCAGAACAAAGTTAAAGCTCTTTTCCATAGACATACGGGATTTTTCTCAACCTGGTAATGGTGTTTCTGACATGCGATTCTCAGCCAGTCATGGTTCCAAAATCACGTCCATGGAGTCGAACCAGTGGAAAGTTTTTCTGTCAGAGCTGTTTTTGTTATTGGGGTCATTTGTCTTGTTTGGTTTTTTTTTCCTCTGCATTGTTTAACTGTGTGATGAAAACCGAACCCAGCTAACCTGTTAGCAATGGCCTGTACCCCCAATTGTTAGCTTGAGTCTCCATTGTTATTGTTTTCGCACAGACAGTAATAGAACAATGGTCTCTTCCATATTGTGATGACAACATTTTGACCAATCAGAAAGCAATGATACAGTCAGCCCAGTTGCGCCCCACTTTTAGCCCTGCCATAGAGCAGCTTGGGGCTGGCTCAGGTATGGGTTGGTTTATTTGTTTGAGGTTTGGTGCGGTTCCCTGTGCAAGTGGAAAAGCACCATTAGTTTCCCTCTTGAGTCTCGGTTCCTATCAGTATTTCTTCCCAACTCTCTTAGTGGGGAATCTCTGCCTCTTTAGTGATGCTGGTTTGGGAGTTTTATGGAAATGCGTTGTGGCAATGTCTGTTGGGAAATGGCGTATATAAATACATTTGAATTATAAACTGAAGAATTGTACATTAGCTGTCATAGTACTCCATGTAAAGGCTTCACCAAAAAATGTCAGAGGCTTTGAAGCACCTTCATAAAAGATTTATTCAACATGCAGGCCTGTGTCATCTGTTATATTCCAGTGGAGTGGCATCAGTGTGTTGCATAACACACCCCTCAGGTTCTGTGGTTTGCCACTAATTAGGTCCATCTCTGCTTGTACACTAGAGACAGTAGTGAATGTGACGCAGAGGAAAAGAGCCCAGACACTTTCAGCACCTTCTGGAGGCTGATTTCTGTTGGTTTTGGGCTCGTTTGTTTGTTTGTTTGTTTGTTGTTTGTTTATAGTGGAAACCCAAAAGTGATCCTGCATTTCAATGTGCCTTCAACCCAAGTAACACTAATGACTGCCCTCTGAGCACTGCTAAAATTTAAGGCATACATTAAACATCATCTCATCTGCACATGAAAAATTTCACACAACCCAAGTCCCACACTGAGTTTGCATAGAGCGGTGCCATGCTTGGCAAGCTGCAATGTTCAGAATTCTTAGTTTCTCACAAGTCATGAAAGAGAGGGATGCAAATCTGTCACCAAGTGGTTCAATCTAGTCACGATTCCTTGGGAAAATATTAAATGAAAACTCAGAATGTGATTGAAATGGATCTCATTTCACATTTTAACACACTATTACTGATGTCCTAAATATAAAAGCAAAGTACAGAGTGATTTTGAGGGCACTTTAAGTCCTGTGAACACTACAGGACTACAGACCAGCAATCTATATATATATATATATATATATACTGCTAAAAAAAAAATAAAGGGAACACTTAAACAACACAATGCAACTTCAAGTAAATCACACGCCTGTGAAATCAAACTGTCCACTTAGGAAGCAACACTGATTTACAGTAACTCTACAGTTACATTGTGTTGTGTAATATATATATATATATATATTACAGTAATTCCCCAGTTTTACACGGATCAGGAGTCGCGGATTCAGTCACACACCAAACTCATCGTTTTACATGGAAATCCCCACGATAACGTGGAAACTGCAACTATCCTCGCCTTTTGAGAACCGCACTGTATTACCGCCACCGAGCCCTCCACAGTTAGATGGGGCTCGGTGACCCCTATCCAACGACCCCGTTATTAGCTGAAAACTGTTCACCCCGGACAAAAGTAATGGGACACAGGGGCGAGGTGAGTGGTTTTCGGGTCGGTGGAAAGAGTGCGAGATATAAATAAATAATTCCATGAAATGAACATGGTTTACGAGTTTTGACTCACGAGTCACAGCACCGAGTTCGAGTCAAGTCTCGAGCTGTTGAGGGAAGTCTAAAGTCAAGTCACAAGTCTTTCTTTGTGCGACTTAATTGCGACTCGAGTCTGAGTCTCAGACTGGAGTCCCCAACTCTGCGCCCTGCGGTGGGCTGACTTCAGTAGTCGCGACCTGTAGAGCCAGGGATAGGCTCCAGGTACCCGTGACCCTAGCAAGGAATAAGTGGTTACAAATGAATGAATTAATACATGTGTGTGTGTGTGTGTGTGTGTGTTTCGGTGCTCAGTATTGGTTTACAATGGACCCCTCACTTATTTTCACCCACATTTAGCCGTAAAACTCACTTATCGCTTGTTGCTGCAAATCAACGAAATTTTACGTTGCTCATGTGACCACGGCAAAGTGCCGTCCTCTAATTTTTTCAGCCTCGGTGTGTTTTTGTGGACAGAGTTTCACTTTTTTTGGAACATTATTGAAATTGATTCTAACCGAAACTAGCATTCTAAAATCAATGCGGCTGAACGGGCAGTTTCAATTCTGTGCATCATGGCGCGTTTGCAGCCTCAATAAAGTAACAGCATAAGCTCACTTATATTCAACTTTCTGTAGCTGGAAAATCCCATTTCCTTCACTCGCTCCAGCTATAGATCTCTTGCGCTGTGTGATGTTCTTATCAGCCTCCTCCATCCTCTCCAGCTCTGTTAATGCTCCTCTCCTCGCCAGCGGTGGTAAAGCAGGGCAGGCACGGCCCGGAATGAGGTGCGTTTCTGTTCCAGATATGGAGGAATTGACAAGTGTGATGTCCACTGCTTCCCCCAGTGGACATCACACTTTGATTAATTACAATTCCCATTAGCACCAGCTGTGTGTTCTGCCTGCTCCACGCTCTTTACACAGTCCTGTGCCATGAGGGGGAAAAAAACATAAACTTATTATATTCTGACAATGTCTTTGCTTCTTCCCAGTGCTTTTCAAGCCTGTGTCTTTTTCTGCCTCTTTGTTATTGTGTTATCTTGACACATGTCACAATAAAATGTCCTCACTGACTACAGGAGGCAGTTAAATAATAGTGTATATTATTGAGTTCACAAAAGACAGCTTCATTTTTTCAAAAGTCCATCAATGACGTGCATGCTGTTTATCGTAACAAAGCTAATATATATTTATTTTCCCAATATCTCATTCGATAGTTTGAAGGTTTTCTTGCTTTGTGAATACAAACGCATTCCTTCTGGCTGCTGAAATGACTTTGCAGTGAACGTTTGAGTGAGCAGTGTGTGTTGAACACTGCCTGTCATTCAAAGACAAACTTTCATGTACTAAAAAAACCTTCAAAATATTAATTATGGCCCTTTCTGATAAGACTACTTTTTAAAAAATCCCTCAAAAACTGCAAGTTTTAAATATTTGTGGCTTTGAATCCAAAGAGATGTGGAGCTGTGAGGTTTCTCAAAGCGAGACTGACATGGCGGAGTGTTTTTCTGTCTGAAATAATGATAAAAATAATGAAATGTTGTTCGCCTGTGGTGGACCGTGACTTCGAGGTAGGCCTTCGGTGAGAGTAAATAAATGTTTAGACCTCCACATCTCGGTGATTATTGCTGGTGTCCTGCGATGATCAGTCATGTCAGAGTCGCATCCGAAGCAGAACTGAGTTCCTGCAGAATTCAGAGCCTTTATCCCGAGTCTTTAGTGCCTCGTTCGCTGTCACGAGGTCACATGATGTTTTCAGGTCAGTGCACTGCAAGTGACAAGCTGGCAGAGGCAAATGCTGAAAATGGCATATTGATTCTCTCTCTCTCTCTCTCTCTCTCTCTCTCTCTCTCTCAGTCTGTCTCTCTCTCTGTGCCTGTCTCTCTCTCTCTCTCTCTCTCTCTCTCTCTCTCTCTCTCTCTCTCTCTCTCTCTCTCTCTCTCTCTCTCT